>JABASD010005332.1:0-12698 GCA_019776165.1 Pogonognathellus flavescens | reverse complement strand
TTTGCTTTAGTCATGTAATCAAACTGTTTATTTAAACAGTAATTAAAAATTGTACATAAAAATTAAAAAGAAAGTTTATGTTCGATTTATTTTATGAAATGACTTGTTTGTTCGTTCATAAAGCGTGGATTAGGCCAATTTAAAACTTTAATTAGTGTAGTTACTATGCTGATTTACCTCATTTAGTATTTATATGAGAATAAAAATAACAGCACTATTTCATTTTTGCTAAGTGAATTTCTTCCACATTACGTCATTATTGTCATGTAAACTCATCTTATCTTGCATCATCCAATGTATTCAGCATTCATCAGCTTCCTTTTACAGGGACTGTAATTGTAACTGTAACGCTAACACTACAATCAGATCTCAATCTCAGATCAGAGCCGGCGGAAGAATCCGCGTAGTTTGTATTTTGCGTCAAACTCGTGCAGATCAGACTCAGCTCGCTCAGCTGTCGATTAATCCGGTTGCTGCCGGTTAGGCCCAAACTTTATTCGGAGGACCGCCGACCATCATTGAAGCAAAGAAGTTGTAAATAATTGGAATTGGAATAAGGAGAAAGAAAGTAAATTAAGTAAAGTGGTTGCGGTCGCTTGTAAGTACGTAATTGAATTTTCATTGTCACTTTATTGAATGGTTATGTTTTATTATTATTGTTAGTAAATTAGTTATACATATCATTTTGTAATTAACAGTTATAAATACACAACTCCCGGCTGCGTATCGATTCTGTTCTGTATTTATGCATAGCGGTGAAATGCAGAAAACTATTTTTCGGGGTCTATGCTCATTAATTAGTGAACGTATACTCAAAAATTTCTTACAGCTAACTATCATATTAAAAAGGCAACTTTTATCTTTGTAAGCAAGAGTTCTTTCAATTGTGGTAAATGTGGTATGACTCGAACAGACTGATTGTATCAGAAGAGTAGACTTAATTGCAAATAAATATATATAATATTATTATATATTTACTATTCATTATATTTTCTGACCAATCGCAATCAACATAATTCGATAGAAATAAATTGGAGTTAAGAGTTAAGTACATAGGTTCCTTTCTTAACTCCTTGTGTATAAACATGCCTATCGTATTTATATATTATAGTATGTAGTAAATGTTATTTCGATTTGAAAAATCTTAAAGCATTTAAAAATGTATTCATGTATCATATAATATGCACTTACGTACTAATGTTATTTTAAATGCAGATTCGGGTGTTCGAAGAATTCGTTTACAATCCCGTTTTTGTTGCACAAAAAGCATTTAAAGTAATCCGAAAGAAAACTCAAAGTTCCTTCACGAAGTTGATGTTTTAGCTAAACAGCAGATTTCACCTAAAGGACTTATTATTGTCTGGGCCTGTTCAACATCACTTTGTGGGCTATTCTCGTTTCATTAGTGACAAAGAAAACATGGTTCTTGTGGAATTGCTGTAAGTATAACAATTAAGTGTGCAACCTTAGACAGAAAGTCAATACTATCATACATATTCATACATTATCATGTTAGTGACATTAATCAATACATTCTAGTTTCCGTTTCCTTTATGTTGCACAATGAATGTCACTAAACTCTAAACCAAGTATGAAGTCTGGTCGAAGACCTTAATATATTTCTTACATATATTATACAGGTTAGGCAATTGATTAGACAAGGCACGCGTCTAGAGTTATACCTAGTACAGATGTTATAACGATTTATTTGTAAGTGTAAGCATCTGTGTACGTTCAGTTTTAAATTATTGACGATACGCGTGTGAAATTGATGGATACTCAGTATTACTCAGTCACTTCATGCATGCATATTCATAATTTCATAAATCTCAAGCAAAACCCAGATTTCAAATTTCAAAGAAATACTCGTTTACGGAATGTTGATAACTTACTACGTATTGTCTTTACAGCCATAATAATAACATTTATTTAACCCTTTCAAACGATTGGAAATTGCAAAAATTATCGGTAGTCATGGATTACAATTATTCAAATCAATACATGACAACGTTAAGCTTACAGATGAGATTTTATTCCTATTGGGGACATAATAAAACGAAAATAGTCAAACAAGCGGACAATTTTAACTAGTAATCAGTGTAACGCTAATAAAATAATTAGGATGCAACTATAAGCTCATTAAGCGTTTGTGCAATGACACAATGAATTATATTGCAATTAACGCTAAATTTGGAAGTAATTTCATTTGCTGAAATGACTTCAATTCAAACTGATGACAACAGTACAACATACATAAATAATCGTTAATCGAAATAAAATTGAGCAATAACATGTTTCATTCCTGATCACTGAACTGTTAAATATGAAACGGAATAGATTTTCAACGCACAATTCAGAATTGTTGATACAACACAATTAACACAACTCTAATAAACTTTTACTGTGTGAAACTTATGAAAGCAAGGTATTACACACAATGGGACATTGCAAGTCTCACAGCTATATTTAGTTCGCTTCTCTTTAGATTTGGACGAACAAACTTTGCAACGGTGGTAAAGAGTAAACACGGCTTTAATTCATTGTTGAGAGGATTCTCTGTCAAAAAATGTCTGCCATTCAATCGAGATGCGGAGTTTCTCGCAATCACAGTGGATTCATACTTTACTACCCATAATTTGTGACACTAAGTTTAGTTAGACATGAATACATAACCGACATAATTTACAAATGGTTCTTTTAGAGCAAAAATCATTAATGTTGTGCCAAGTTGTTCATTCTGTCATCTACAGTGTAGAACGACAATATACTTAACTTAACGCATGACACTACAGCGGTATTATTGTATTATCTCACACAACACAACAATGAAACGAAAGGAAAATAATTCACTGTAAGGATTGTCAGAGTAAACCTACCTACATTACATATATACAGTACCTACTGATTTCATAAAACTAGCCGATTATTCAATTGAAAATATTCAGAATTCAATATTGGGTGGAATAATTTCCTTGACACATTGGGAGGCTGATGCTGTCAGTTTCAGAATCGGAGATGGAACTATCAATGTTACTGCTACTACTACTTGTAGTAGTACTACATCCAAAGCTGCAACTGCTCTGGACATTTTTACAGTTTACATGATTAGCTGTCCTATTTGTAAGTTTAGTGGCTTCACAAAATAATTAGAATTCTTCGCTCCAACGAAAATATTTTTAACTGGGGAATTGTTTTCCCATTTCCCGCATTATTGCAAAGTTTTCAAATGGGAAAAGGATTTCCCAGTCCATGGTAATGCACAGTAATTGCTGGGAAGTATTTATCCCAGTCCATGGAAACGCAAAACATAGAGTGGGAATACGTTTTCCCGTCCCATCTCAATGCAATGAAAGCTATGGGATACATGTCATCCCAATCCAGCTAAAAGGGTTAAGTTTAATCGAAATGAAGTAGGTACTAATAATAGTAAATACCTAAGTACAACTCAAAGAAACAAGCACTTATTTTAATGAGCTTTAATTAAATTGTCTCTGATATTTAATAATTTGGTTTATGGAAAGTCAAAGATATAGATATTATATGCGACAGAGGATGTATAGGTGTATAGAGAGGTTCAGAATTCATGTGTAGTACGGATTTACATCTTACATGTATTAAAAAGGCCTTGTAATAAAAGTGGGGTTTTACGTTAGTTAAAGTTTCAATACCAAGACCAGACTGCTATAAATTCAATATTAACATAACGTAGCAAAGCAATCTACTATACACAAAACCAACCGCTTAGAAACTATAACGAGACTTTACTTATACAATATTCCATAGTTCTGGAAAAAATAATTACAGTCTAAGGAAAAGCTAGCTTTCCAATGTACTCTGGTAGAATGTAAAATCTACAAATAATTAAATACCTTCTTCGACTCGATGTCTATTTACTTGCAATGTGTATTTAAAGTAAAGCCTAGAAAATTCTTGCTTCTCTCTCTCTACTTTAAACACAGTAAGTACATGAGTACATGCAAAGGTATAGTGCTTATTTATTCCATAATATAATCGGATCCTCAATTCACATGTAGTAGTTATTTAGAAGGTCACCCATTCTAGTCGCAGTCAGAGTCAAGTCTATATGTATAATCTGAATAAGCTTAAGCTTGTGGTAAAATGTTTGAGATAGGTTCTTGGTATATATGTGTGTGTTTCTATATATATTTTTCAGCCTTACTACCCTAATAACCTATAACATGTGTGTACGTTTCCTTATTTTGTATGTGCCTACTGTATTCTATTACTAATGCATGTGTACAGATATTATTCATGACATGACTCAGCCAAAGCACATGACTTGACAAGCCATATAGCTAACTAACACTATATTGCCTATATGAACGTTTAATATATTTCTCGTCTTCCTATTGTTCACTCAGAAGTGCAACGTGCGAAAGCAAGATTAAGTAAAGGAAAATATCTTGCATCACTTTAATTTTTTCTTATATTGCAGGAAGGCAGTGTGTGGTGCGGTGACAAAAAATTCAGAGCTGCTCATTCAACAGCGTTGTTATTATCACAGTCATCAAGTGAAGAGCATACTTAACTTCAAAGGCAAACCATTGGAGAGAAATTTTGAAGGTAAAACTTTTATTTGTACTCCAGCTTACATTATTTGCTACAAAATATTGACATTGCTTCCTATACTGTGTGTACATTACGTTTATTTTGCACAAGGTTAATATTTGTGTTGTTGTTGCATTGCATATTATTACCATTTTATACTTGGTGTAGTATAAAATGGTAATAAAGTTAGTACAAAGCACATATTATTTTGTATTGAAGGAGTTTTTTGCAAGAGTTTCTGCATGTAAACTGTGGAGACGGCAATCTCGTATCGCAGATCGCAGTACAGATACCTAATGTACAAAGCTAGGTTGCTGTGCGTAATTGCTTTAATATTGTTTTTGTATAACGATATGATGTCAAGTAATGCTGCACATATATAAGTGCATATTAATATGGAAGAGTACAAAACTCGAAGTCCGTAGTCTGTACATCTCGCAACATTAAATATTTATCTGTGATATGATTATTTTTAACAAATGTTATTTCCAATTTTTCTGCAGGAAACACGAGTCAGATAAAGTTGATGGGCTGCAGGTCTTCATCAGTAGACGCGATGGATGGGGTAATAATTTTATATACTGATTCATACTCACATGATACTTGTAAGTGCCATTGCTACTTTTATACGTACGTATATTCATGCATGCACTGTCATTGTTAAATATGTTAAGTGTTATGTTTTTGTTATGCGCAGATTACTTACATGAGGTAGCTACTATTCTGTTGATAGTTATTGCTTTATATTTTGCGTTGTACATGTACATGCTAAATAGTTGAATACTTGCTATACTTAGTCATGTAGTTTTATATTGTCAGTATTCAGTATTGTGTTATTATTAATGTCTCATTTTAGCCAAGTATTTTATTATTTGAGCTGGAGCTGATGGTTAATTATTCTTTGTTGATATTGCAAAGAGCAGAGTCGTTCTCGCGGAGAATTTATTACGGAGTTGGATTTTTCAGTTTTCCACTTGTAATTTTGTTATTTTGTTATTCTAAGGATATTGATATGGGGGACAAAGAATGGAAGAGTGCTAAGTCGGTGTACGATTTCAAATTCATGGACATCGATGGAAATCTACAATCAGTGGACATGTTCATGTATACTAACAATAATAATTTTAGTGTGTACTTAAGTGTATCTATGTTTGTACGATTTGTATATTGATTTTGACATATTTTATTTTAGGGGACATCCGTTGATTGTGGTAAACGTCGCGTCTAAGTGAGGAAAGACCCCCGTCAACTATACTCAGTTGACGGCCCTTTACGAGAAGTATTCCGCTCCTCAAGAGGGTTCAAAGGGTCTAAGAATACTAGGATTTCCATGCAACCAATTCGCTTCGCAAGAGCCAGGTACAGAAGCAGATATAAAAAAATTCGTTGAGAAGTACAATGTGACTTGGAATTTATCAAGCAAAGTTGACGTCAATGGGGATAAAGCCCATCCTCTCTGGAGTACGTATTCAAAGCTATAAATAAATACATTTCTTTTAATCAATTTGAGATTTTATGAAGCAAACTGAATAATTTAATGTTTTTAGAGTACATGAAGTCAAAAAAAGGAGGAACACTCGGAAGCTTCATCAAGTGGAATTTCACAAAGTTTCTTGTTGACAAAGACGGTCAAGTTATTAAACGCTTTGCTCCCAATGAAGATCCAATTGTATGTCCCATTTTTTGTAGACGTTATAATAACTAACAATTTCTAGCAAGGATGGGGAACAATTAATTGTTTTGTAATAGGCATATAAAATTGGCTCCTTAGAATTATATTTACTGAAATTAATCGTTTACCATCAAAAGTCTAAATAGCATGTCAAAATTCTCAAGATTCAGGACAAACAATTTTAGAGTTACTTTTTACTATACAATTTAATTTTCACATATTTTCAGACAATGAAATATCTAAAATAATAATAATAATTATCAGTATAAAATATTCATTTAGAAAAGGAAAATGCTTTGTACTTAATTTATACAAATGGCAGTTAATATTAATATGCATTTTTTCTTTGCATTTATTTTCAGACAATGGAAGGTGACATAAAGAAACTGCTGTCACAATAGTTCACCTGCATATTCCAAATCCTCAAGTCTCAAAAATCCAAGTCGAACCAACTCACTTCAACAACCATACGCGTCGTATACTTGATTGGATATAATATACATAGATCATTTTTTTACGATTAGATTAGAATGAGAAACTACACCTTCCTTCCTTCTATACAATAAATGCTATGGTTCATTTATATAAATATTACACAAAGAGCAATATCAAGTTTAGAGACTGGGTATTATAATTAATTGTTAATTGAGTAGCAAATGTAGAGGATCTAATTAAGTTACTAAGTACGATTTATGCCGATGTACTAAAGTATTAGCCACATAGTCAATAATGTTAAAGTATGACCCTTTTGGTGTAATGTGTGATATTCTACTTGTAAACCGTAAGGGTGAGTGGAATTGATTGTTTTATTATATCACAAGGTCTTCCTACTTTAACACTTGTCCATGTCATTATTTTGAACTGAATAAAGTGATTACAACATTAAAATTTTCACAAACAAGCTACATAGAATTATTAATGAACAATTGCAATTGTAAACTCAGTTAGCGTTGCAATGAATGATAATGAATAGAAAAACAAAGTTTATCTTCATTTTGTTCATAGTTTTAAGATTTTATTTGATTAAAAGAAGGTCAAGGTCTTTTTTCCATATAAGTTTTGATTTCTGGAATGGAATGGAATGCTTCTTTGGTTTTCCTCAAATGAGGAAAACTATTCAAAACATTTTTGTCAATTCCTTCTTCCAGGTTTTCCATCATATTTACTAAATATAGGTCAGCCCATGTCACATTCTTCCCCACAAGCCAATTACCCCCATTTTCTTGTTGGACGGTATTCATTTTTCCGAGAAATTTTGGAATGTGGGTTGTCAACAAGGCGGTTCGCATTTCCTCCTTTTTTCCAGCATCAGCAGCAAAACGGTATTTCATATATTCTGAGTAATAACATTAAGATATAGAATTAAATGTAGTCATACGTTTACTTATAAGGATACAAATGATTATTTAAAATTATTGTAGATTCTTGTTCTTTCATTGCTGACATAAGCTACTTCTACGGTGCGGTAAGAGTCTTTGCCAATTTTAGATTATTCCCAAAATTCTAATCACTTCTTGTACGTATCTGAAGAATATTAGAAATATTTATTTAGAAGTAAGAAAGTTGATTATTTCACCTGTCCCCAAATCATTTAGAGCGTCAAATAATTCATCACATTGTGTCGCTTCCCATTCATCGGCTCCAGACAATTTAAACTTTCTTGCTAAAAAGCGAAGAATTGTACCCGACTGACCGATTTCTTTGTCACCTACGTGCAGAATGGGCATACATCCCCACTTAGTGGCTATTTGTCAACATAAATCAATTACTAGTACATTTTCATGATAAATTTTATTTTTTCATGATTTTTACTGTAAATTCGTTCAAAATTCATGCGATTGATACTAGAATGTTGTTCTTACTTGGTTTTAGAGCAGCCCAGTCTTCTCTTTTAACTCGGTTATCAGTGAACTTGACATTAGCTAATGCGAAAAGCATTCGAATAGGTTCGCCTCGACCTTTCACATCAAAATATGTCAATTTGTAAGACATTTTTGTTTACACTAATTCAATTTAGTCAGCTTATTTTTTATTACAAAGAAGAACAGAGAGAGAGAAAAAATAAAGATAACCAACACTAGTGCTGTCTGAAGAGATAATGATGTTTGGATTACATAAAGAAATGTTTTTTGCTGTATGATTGCATTTTAATGCTAGTAAAATGAAACGTCATCTGTCTGTACTGTATATTATATGCATAGATAGGTTGTATTGTGTGGCAGAGGCATATTTTGCAGAATTAAACACGTGAGCGAATAGTACATGAAGGTAAGTGCTAAACAACGAAAATAACGATGTAGTAATGATGGACTCTTAATTGAGTTTTTGTTTTTGTTGCAGAAAGAGTAGTACACTTGCATATCTCAAGTGTGCGGTAATGGCAAAATTAAGTAAAAATGCCAAACTACATTATAACCCCATTATATGATTAGTATATTATCTTCTACAAGCAGACAACTTTTGAACAAAAAGATATCGATATCGATATAGTATTCTATAATCATGATCTCCATTAATGAGTATCATTCGCTTAGTATTTAGTAATTATAGTAATTTTTACAGTTATTAGAATAATTTTATGTTTTATGATAATGATTTGTGAAGGTATGTATTGTGTATGCGGGAAAGGTAAAATATTTGACGATCAAACTAGCGATTTTTAATTATAATTCGATTATAAGTAGATGTTTAAGCTATACGATTGTTACTATCTGGTGGGGACATTTTCTGATACCATATTCAAGGTTAAATTAATTTCATAATTAGATCGGTTTATTATTCGGTAAATTATATCTCAACTCAAATAGCAATAGCATAGCCCACAAATATTTGTGAACATGATAATGGATAACTGAAATTCATATACGTACATAATTAGAATAAAATTATGCATGATACTGATATGCTTATGTATTTCAAAGTAAATACAATATGTAGTAAGTTTTAATTTTTCCTTTAAACAATAATTATTGAGGTATTTTTTCCATATAAGCCTTAATTTCTGGGATGGCTAAAACTGATTCCTTTACTTTTCTCACATGAGGATAACCGTCGAGTATTTTTGTGTCCCCGAAAGCATCTGTGGCCATTTCCATTGAGCAAACTAAGAAAATGTCAGCCCACGTTACGCTCTTTCCAACGAGCCAGGTACCGCCGTTCTCGTGCTGCAATGTGTTAATTTTCCCGAAAAACTTTGGAATAAGTGTTTTCAAAATAACAGTTTTAAGTTCAGCTTTCTTCTCTGGGTCTGGAGTAAGGTACTGGTATTTGATGACTTCTGCGCTTACACACATGCAACAAAAATAAATATCAAATTAAACTGTCAAACGGTAATATGAATTTTTAAAATTTTGGCTATTTAGCCATGTTTCAAAAAATTGGAAAATTTATTGGACCTGTGTTAAAATCGCTTATTGCGTCGAACAGCTCATCGCATCTTGTTGCTTCCCATTCGTCTGCTCCAACCAACTTAAATTTTCTTGCTAAAAAGCGGAGAATCGTTCCAGACTGACTGAGCTCTTTATCTCCCACTTTTAGCATTGGCATTTGTCCCCATTTCATAGCTATAAAATATAAGAAACGTTTTGTTTTCTATTGGTAATGGCCTATACGAATTTATATTTAACATTCAAAAATGTCAAAATTTTGTAAAAAATATACTGTAAAATATACGAACTTGATTTTAAAGCAGGCCATTCTTCAAATTTGACCCTGACGTCAGTAAACTTGACTTTTGCCAATGCAAAAAGCATTCGAATCGGTTCACCTCGCCCCTTTATGTCAAAATATGTCAACTTGTAAGACATTTTGATTTATTTCAATAGATTCAATGACGAAATCTAACACGTAAAAGTAATAAACTGTATAGGTGTCTCAAGGAAACTCCAAATGAAGTGAATGAAGACTGGCTTAAAGAATTAAATGCTTTTATTCTATACAAGCAGCACTGTCACGAAGTCATATATACAATAAATATCTCGTTATGCTCACGATCATGATTGCTTGATGTACAATACTAATGTAAAGTATGTACTTATGTTTGTATTGTACAATTACTAATATTCACACTTCATATTTATACTTAGTATAACAAGGTGTATGTTAACAAAATTAATATTTAACAAAGTAAGGGCTATAATATTTCACTCGTGTCGTAATACCATGATAATGTATTTTGTATCTCCCCCATAGTCATTAGGTATGTAGTTTAATGTTTAAGATCAGTTGTATACTAGAATGTAGTTAAAGGATATAATTATAATGTATATCTGTAGTGCATTCTTGTATGTCGTAAGCATTACATTGTTTTTGACATAATAAAGCTTTATAGATAAAATGCTGAATCATATGATGACCTTGAAACCTGAGAGAACCGTGGTGCATGACATAATAAAACCGTCAAAACTGTTTTTCTTATCAACAAGGTCTTTTTGTGACAAAGGAAATGAAGTGCTATCAGTTTAAGTAGGTGTATATTGAATACATAACGTAATATGATTTTATACGTTTATAAAGAAGAGCTTCCAATAATACAAATAATACATTATGGTGATAATCAAGGGCGTACCCACCCCATAGGCACTAGTGGCACATGTCTACCCCAACATCCGGAAAAGGGTCCGAACTTCGAAAGTAGCAAATACGCATTTTTTGAAATTTTTTTGTGCATTTGTACAAATATATTATTTTAGATTTATTTAGTCGTGTCTCACCCTGGGTACGCCCTTGGACTGATAATTAAATAAAATATTTACAAATAGGAACGTTGCATGTACAGTATACTCATGTATTTTAGAAGTAACGCCATTCAACAAGTTTTTGATACAATTTAAATCTATTTAGGAGCAGACCGCTTTTCCATATAAGATTTTATTCCTGGAATGGCCAGAAAAGTTTCTCTTGTTTTCTGTAAATGAGTGTAGCCAGCAAGTAAATCTTTACCCGCAAACATGTCTACAGTGTCCATCATGTGGACCAAGTAAACGTCACTCCACGTTGCATTCTTTCCAACCAGCCATGAACCCCCGTTTTCTTGTTGCATTGTGTCCAGTTTACCGAAAAACTTGGGGATGTGTGTTTCCAGAAGAGCTTTTTTAAGTTCCGCCTTCTTTTCTTCGTTTTGTTCTGCGTGATACCTCCCAGCTTCTGCATTTACAAATATACAAAAAAGAGTTACGGCAAACTAAGAAAAAATTTCAAATTCTGAGATGTGAGAATTCAATTTATGTACATATTGATGTAATAAAGTATTTTTTCAAGGTTAACATTATTCATTTTACCTCCTTGTTGTAAATCGTTCAAGAAATCAAAAATTTCGTCACATCTTGTTGCTTCCCATTCGTCTGCTCCGTTCAATTTAAACTTTTTTGCTAAAAATCGAAGAATTGTTCCATGTTGTCCGATTTCTTTGTCTTCCACGTGAAGAGTTGGTAAAACTCCATATCTGGTAGCTACAATACACATAAAGGGTTAATCTAGAGCTTTGTAATGGTGACTCCCTTGAAATCTATATCACCACAAAAGGGCTAATTTGCGGTTTTTGGGTTATTTTAGCCGCAAAATTTGGAGGGTCCCTACCCTAAATACGCCCTTGCATATAATCCACATTTAATACAATTTAATTTGTAAATTGTGGGGAAATTTTATAAGAAAACTAGAAATAGTTTAAAAATTTAAGTGATTTTCCCCTTACTTGGTTTCAAAGCAGCCCAATCTTCCTTTTTTATTCGGTTGTCAATAAACTCTACTTTTGCCAATGCAAATAGAATTCGGATGGGTTCGCCACGTCCTTGCCCGTCAAAAAACGTCAATTTGTAAGACATAATGAAATATCCTATTTATATGACAATGACAAATATATAAGTAATCAAGTAAATACTGAGGAGTTTAATGTTTCCGAAATAAACTTTGTATTGCTTTCCCGAATGAATTGTCTGATATAATAGAAAAGTTTGACACTTATAGTAACATAGTCTACCTTTCTACCTATTCTATCTGTATTACCTATGTGCATTTGTATTCTTACTTCACGCATAGTGTACATACAAGAGTCACATGGATTATGTCGTAATCATATCTACAACCAATCGACCAAACTTAAAACTAAGTAGTCTCACAAAAAAGTTCTCTTATAGATAACAATATGCACATGCAATTGTCTGAGTAATAAATATCTGAACAAAAAGAATTATATAATGTATCGTTTGCCTATAGATATGCATACATGGTCAACAAGTATTTGTGCTTTAGAAATAACATCTGCCCGAAAAAATATGGAATTTCAGGCACTTACCTATTTTAATTTGTAAACAATTATGAGAATTTATATGAACATTAAATGCATGTAAGCAAAACAATAAAGCTTATACGGTATGTTTCACAGTTAGGGACTAGTAGTCTAGGCAACCAAATATAAATTAATCATGGAATTGTTTTCTTATTATTATTTTCCAGCAAT
>JABASD010005331.1:0-12701 GCA_019776165.1 Pogonognathellus flavescens | reverse complement strand
CCAAAACAACTCCCCCGAAAGAAATCACCCAAAACCACTCCCCCAAAAGAAATCACCCAAAACAACTACCCTAAAAGAAATCACCCAAAACAATTCCCCCAAAACAACTCCCCCAAATTAACTCCACCAAAAACAACTCCCCCAAAGGAAATCACCCAATATCAAATTAAGGGAATTATGCATTTTCTATGCAAGAGTAACAATACCCCTAAAACCATTTTCTATGTATGTATGAGCCATGTACACCCTGTAGTGTGGAGCTTGTGAGAGACGATCTCAGAACCCGTCCGCAGCAGTGGGAGTTGCCTACCATTGAGCCGCGGCTCCTCACTAGGTATTGTTTCAAAAAATATTTTAAGATTATTATTCTAGCAAATTCATTTATTCCTCAAATATCTAAAATTTAAATGGAAGTGTAAATTTTCAAAATTTGCGACACCCTGACCGTTTCACGGTTTGCACGCGCCAATCGACGGCCCTGAATGCCGTTAATCAGGTAACCTAAGCAATTTTACTAACACACAGTGTCAAAATTGATGTGATGTTGCCACAATTAATGTTGCCATGTTCACAACACAATGCTCAGTTTATTCATTACTTGTTGATACATTGAAAGTTAAGATAATTTCTAGTTATTTCTAAATCGCAATTTTTCTACTGTTGTATGCTAATTTACATTTTTAAGGGTTGTATACTGACCATTCGAATTGATCGTAGTTCCACAACACTTGAATATTTGGTGATGCATCAATCCAATACGAAATCAAGCGATAGAAATTAACTAGATTTTTTGGACATTAAGTTAACTTTTCTTAATTTGAAACTTAAATGATCTGGTAATAATCGCATTATAAAGACTTGATTTAAAGCAATAACACTAGTGTACTAGTTATTAGAAAAAATGTTTTTGCCTAATTTAAAATCCATTGATTATTTAATACTTTCTCTTACTTGGTTAAATCGATTGTTCGAATCAGTTATTAGTTATTAGTTATTTTTTCAGTGAGTGGTCTACTTAAAGCGTTACGCTTTAAATAGACTGCTTGCAGGTATTGAGCGACTTTTCAAGCATTCGTCTTTAATTGATCTTACATCATTTATTGTTTCACTTAAAATTTGCCTTTCTTTTGTAACAAGTGATATTTGAGCTACACTTCTACAGAAACGCTGTATAGTAACAGTATTATACGTTTATAATACAACTTTTCTTGCTATTTATTGTACACATATCCCTCAAATACTAATGTGTTTCCACCCCATGTTGACTTTTTATCAAAACGTATACCAACACTCATGATATGATGTGATTGTGCACGCCGCAACTTTACTGACTTTAAAATTTCTTTACTGCCGGTTGTTTGTGTGTGTCCCAAAATGCTTTTGGGTTAAATTTCATTCTTGAATTGAAAATGCATAGTTCCCTTAATTCGGTTTTGGGTGATTTGCTTTGGGAGAGTTGTTTTGGGGGAAATAACCTAGAACCGTAAATGTTTAACGTATAATGTGCAAGCTACCCAAATTCTCAGTTTTACATGCCTTACGATTTTACGGTCCTACGTGTGTTACGGAGCTTACAAAGACCAAAATCATAACTATCTATTATGTAATATGCATTACGCGCAACGTATATTGTTTGGAAACAAACTAATTACATTATTGTTTAGGATTGTAAACTGCTTGTTATGTATGTTTGTTTTAAATGCACTAATTCTTACCTCAAATATCTTTTTCTGCTTTATGCCAGGAAGAGCGTCACAATCAGCGAAATCTGCATTCAACATATTATTTTTCTTTGCTATTTTGAATTTATTACCATATATTATGTACCATACTAATTTGATTGCTGTTGTTATAATCTCATTATCCAAACATATTTGATAACCTGCTTAAAAGGTTGAAAATTATGTAAAATTTTACCTTCTACAGTCGTCATATGATCGATCCTCATGTTGGTGGGGCCTGAAGAAGGGAAAATATTAAGCTTTTCTATACTCCAACGCCCATTTTCCCAGTTAATTATGTTTGCGTTTATCAAATTTAGTTCTTTCATGTAAACCGGCTCAACAAAATCAATTGACATTCCAGTTAAAGATAAGAATTGTGTTTGGTTAAAATTGACAAACGAGTTCACAATTGGTTCAATGTGGCTACGTAAATTTTGTTTCGTACCGACAATTTGAACATTTTTCAATGTCAATTCAGTCGGAGCTATACAAATATTTTGATCCAGAACCAAAATACATTCTGTTAAATGAAGAGATCGAATTGGGGTCAAACGTTCTATCGAGACGCGGAGACCTGCACATTTACAGCGCAAATCCCTTACTTCCAACCTCTTAAGAGTTGGGGTAACCAAGTAGGAAATATCAAACTGGGTGCTGTGAGTCGTGCCTTCAACAAAATTGTCAATGAAAAAAAGTTCTTCCAATCGATTTGGTTGTGACCCTTCCTTAAATGATTTCCGTTTTACACAATTGGAGAGTGAGCATTCCATTAGTGTCAATTTCTTGATTGATGGTGGCAGAATGGAAATGTCAACCGAACAATGTTGCATCGTAATATCGCTAAGAGTCCATGAATCGTTTTTTGTAAGATCAACGTGAAATGAAAACCCGTTAAAAAGCACCCACTCCTTGTTCTCCCATTTGAACATTTCTAAATTCTTGTTTTTGAAGTTGTTTATGGGAATTGTCTCTGTTGAATTAAATTGAATGGGCATGGACTTAAAGATAATTTTTTCAACTGTACTAACATCAAAAAGATCTGCTATTTGATATCCGATGCCATTGTCATCAATTTTTACGTTGATCAATGTTACGTTTTTGGCATTAATAAAAACATTCCTCGTATCCAGTATTTTACAATCGATTATTATCAAATCATGTAAATCTTGATGGAACTGTGTATTTTTGTCAAAAATCCAACACGCCAGTTTTAATTTCATTGGTGTTGCATTTCCTTTTCCCACCTTCCATGTTATACAATTGGTGTGTCCGTGATATTCAAGCAATATATTGGAAAATGACATCAAATTAAGTAAAGTTGTGATGTTGGTTGACTGTACGAATGGAATGGTTGCTACTTTCCCCTTAATGAGAAAATCTCTCGCATTTGCCACATTTTGCTGTTTCATGTAAAAAAGTAACAACTGTCCCATCACAATACTTTCCATTTTCTGGAATTCTGTATTTGAGTCTATGATTTCCAGCTGATTTTGGTATCCGCCTTGCATGCGAATAATTTCAATTGAATTTCTTTTAAGTAGATTCAAGAGATTTACAAAGACATTTTTAAATTCAGACACATCATTGTTTTTGCAAAGACAAACAGCATAGTTGTATTCAGAAACGGCAGTTTTCAAAGTGTTTTTGATTATCCTTGATAATTCAACAGCCTCTTTAAACCTTCTCTCTTTCAATAATTTCTTTAATTGAAGTTTGTCAATCAACTCTGTTTTTATGCGCGGAAATTTATTTTGAATTGCTTCATTAGCATAACTGAATGGAATCAGTTTATATTCCAAAAATCCATTACAATTGAGAATCTGAGTTAACAAATTTTCTTCTAAGTCTTTGTTATTATGTCTAATTACTTGTTGTAATAAACGGTGAATGCTCAATGTGAAGTCACCATTTCCCTCGAATCTTCTGGTTATAAGAGAGTAAGCTTCTAATATTTCGGTGGCATCATTCAGATTATCTTTAGAGATATGCGCTGTATCAGACGAAAGAAAAAAAATCCTTTCCATAAATGTTTGAAATGCTGTCCACCGTTTGGCTCCAGCTGCGAGGAAAAATTCTGGTTCCACTTCGTCAGGTGTAATGTATCCGAAAATGAGCAGAATTTGGTAAGCCACTTGTCCGATGTTATCAATGGTGTCTGATTCGTGATTTCGTATCAAATCCAACGAGATTTTCATTGTTTTATCAATGGTTTTTTCGTACTTGTCAAATTTAGTAGTCAGAATCTCTGACGTGGTTTTTATCCTGTTGACGTAAGTTTCAAGATTGATATTTTTGCTTCGATTTAAAGTGGCAACTGCAATTTGTAGGGCAAGGGGAAGATTTCCAAGCAGATCGCAAAGCAATTCCACGTGTGACTCTTCGTCGTTTGATAATTTTTTGAGGTGATTCTTCATGAATGACACTCCTTCCATTTGTTCAAACACGTTCAACTGTAATTGAGGTATTTCGCCGTCACCATTATCATCACCCCAATATTGGTTTCTTGAGGTTATCAGAACGTCAAAGTTTTCAATTAATTTGGGCAATACATCTTTAATCCCTTCGTTTCCAATGTAGCATTCCGCATTATCATAAATCAACAGACATTTCCAACCTTTTAAAATCTCAAATGAAGCAATTGCCAGTTCTTTCAGGTCAAGTTCCAATCGGTCTTTTACATCTAAATATCTGGCTAATTTTTTAAAAGATGTCAACAGACTTTTTTCACCACAGTCGATCCACATAATGCGATCGTATTCTTGTTCATACTGCTCGGCAAACCATACGGCGGTGGTCGTTTTACCGATACCGCCCAAGCCAGAGACGGTTACTTGTTGCGTAATTACTGCCATTGCGTCATTTACATTTCCCGATAACATTTCTTTCAGCCTTTTAGTCAAAAAACCGTTTTCTTCTTGTCGTTTGTGAAATGCTTTTGGAAGCGTTTTCTTTTCCGGCCACCATATTGCAAATTTATTTGTATTTTTGTTTAAACTAACGTATTCTTCTATTTTGCATGCTACATGCTCATTTCCTGTATTTTTTAGGAATTGCACAAAAATTGATTTTATTTCTGGCCAATTTTTCTTTTCTAGCAATGATAAAAGTTTGCAGTTTCGTAATAAATCGGTACGCTCGGACTTCTGAAATAATCAAACGGGAAACAGTTGTAACATGCACATCTAACATTAACATTTGACTGTTGGACTTGAATAAAACCATGAAAGAGGGTATAAGCGTAACATACTATTAGTTGATATTCGTGGTCTGAAATAATTAGTTTTTCCAATAGACCGATTAATATCTTATCCAAATTGGTCATGTTGACGGTTAAATATTGAAGATTTTGATTTATTTCGTTTGGCACCAAAGGGTTCTGCCGAAATATTCCCTCTGCCATATTTGAATGATACCTGAAATAAATCAATGCAATAAATATAATATAACTAGTGATAACCCGTTCAGTTCCTGAACGCCGTTTCATTGCATTCACAGGAATCTGTAATTTGTATACAATCTACAATTTGTCTATCGTCGGTAAACAGAAATGTTGTAAATTGCGCTATAACTTTCTTGTTTACTTTTTTAGGCTTTAAACAGACTCTAGCGTACCAGTATGATAACGCGGCAGAAGCGATGTTGTTCCCTTCGTGTGTGTGAAGTATGTCTGCAAAACTTGCGCAAACGCACATGCATATTGGCCAGATTTCTTTACACTTTCGTTCCTCACGTTAAGAAGTAAATTTAGATTTACTCTGTACCCCTAAGCTGCAATTATAAGTTCGCCGTGGTAGATAATTATAAGTAAATTACCAAATTCAGTAATAAAAAGTTGGAAACGTTAAGAGTATTTACAATAATTATCATCGAGGAGATTATCCAGAATTTTTAAATGGGGGCTCGCATCATTACGGGCGGAGGCTCAAAGCGGAAAAAAAAATAGAAAGTTATAAGCTTAGGCTGCAAATTTTTACGAACAACCACATTGTCTTGGAATCTGGGGAAATATAAATAGAAAATTTGCGGCGTACCAAAAAGTATTTAAACCATTTTTAAGACAAACATTATCCTCAATTTCATTTTCATGAATTGTCATTGTCGAATGACGATAATTACAACACGACGGAAGCAGTTTAAAATTTTGCTACTCTTTTCCTTACGATAATATTTACGCTGGCGGTCGCGCAATAATAATAACCTACAACCCCGCAAAACGTAAGGCCGGATCTACGATCGCAGCCACGCAGGTACTCTATTTATAAAATTCATGCAGGTGCCACCCAACCATCAGAAATCTGGATTTTGTTTTCTACAGAAGATAGTTTTTTTCTCCGTGTAAACGGTCAACCTTTTTGCATTCACAATATAGTAACATCATTTCAATACAAACATTACACAATTGCAGACAAAATAAGTACATATTATTTAATCGCGAATTCGTAATAATATGTAATGTATAATAATGTGTCTGTCGGTTTGCACTATATAACCAGAGAACAGTTTAATATATTGGTTTCAAACTTCTTACGCCGACACAACTTTGATAACACAATATGAACATATATACACAGAGAATTTAATATGTAGTAGATTGTATATATTGTTGGTGATAATAAAACACTGTTCCTCCTCTCCTCCTGTGCCTTGCCCATTTGCGACCTCGCTGCTCTAAATTAGACGCATGTTTATAGTTAGAAAATCAAAAATGACCCTTTATCGTCTGTATTGGTCAGGCTAGGAATTTACTGTGTCAAACCTGAAAAAACATTAAGGTAATTTAAAAGTTAATGCTTCAAAGTGCTTTCAAAAAATACTAGTTTCTCACAATACCGCTTACGAAGTAATTTTTTATGAAGTAATCAGTAATAGCTTTGTTTGTTTTTAGAAAGTGAATTCAAAACAACGCAACACACAAAACAGCCTACGGTAAAAAATTTCAAATATTTTTTGGCGCCAACTGAAAGGTCGTAGCAAGACAAACACAAATACCGTTTTTTGTACAACTATGAGCTACCGATCCCAAAAATTTCAGCATATTGGTTCAAAAATGACGGAATGGGAGCCCGCACAAATTTAAAAAAATGATTTTCTCCCAGTACCCCTGTAAGGGGTATTGTGAGAAACTTGTATTTTTTGAAAGCACCTTGAAGCGTGAACTTTTAAATTAGCTTAATGTCTTTCAGGTTTGCCACAGTGAATTCCTGGCATGCATGACCTATACAGACGATAAAGGGTCAAATACTGATGTTGCTATTTTATTCAAATTTGTAGTCATTCTAGCTCATTCATTGTTTTTCCGGAAAGTTTTGCAGTTTGATACTAATGTAAATATATTTTTTAAATACTCATACAAAAACATCATGAACATCTAGATATGCTCTAACTCAGGGCCGGCGTTAGGTTTTGCGGGGCCCTAAGCGAATATTTCTGCGGGGCCCTAAGCGGAATTATGAGTCATAACTATTGTGCGGCAAAAACTATTATTTATGCTTTCGTCGCGTCTTAGATGCAAATCCTGTATCCATGATTGGCGGGTCACGAGGCTATTGAAATCAGATATAAACTTATAAACTTTTATGCTTATATCCGCGCGTAACGCGAAATATTCAGCAAAAATTAGGCTAACATTATATCCGCAGAAACACATTATATTCGCGCGCAGCGCGAAAATTTTTGACACGTTTTGCTTTTTTGGAGCCATATTTCATACTGTTTTTGAAAACAAATTCCCTAAATATTTATTCCAAAAATTTGGGAGGTTGACGGGCCCCTGGCAGCCTGTGAACCTGAATTAATTTATAAATTATTCAAATTAATTTTTGTTATCCAGTATTCTGTTCATATCTACTGTAATATTTTATTTCGGATTAGAGATAAAATGACACAATTAATATTATAACATGTGCTATAATATGCCTTAAAACAAACAATTCGAGAATCTTTATAAATGAATTCGTTAATCAATCCAGAATAATCATAATAAACAACGTCGCTTTCTTATGTACCAAAATGGCTAGCCGCTTAGCCTGTATTGAGTCATTGAAAATAATCGTCAATATTAATAATATTTAACATACTTTAGCTTTTAAAAGGGCTACGCTAAAGCATCTGACCGGAAAGTATTAATTTATAGCATTGTTTGATCCGCTAAATGAGAATTATTTAGCTATGGTGAAGGTTATCCTGCAAGGGTACGTTATTGTATATTTATTTTAAACAAACAATAATTTTTGTTTAAATAATAACCTTATTTTTGTTGAGCGCGGGGCCCCAAAAGCGCGGGGCCCTAAGCGGTTGCTTTACCTGCTTGTCCCTAAAACCGGCCCTGCTCTAACTATATTGTGTGGATGGTGGTTAGTCAGACACACTCAATTTTGTTCCACTGATATCAATTTGGTCCATATAATGTGAATTTGGGTCACTCCAAGGGGTGTAGGAGGAGATCCATTGTTACAGAAAAGTGAGTTCACTGTTAATAAGAGATGTCATCCACAATTTACATTTATTATTCCTAAACCCTGACTAAACTAAACAGTACAATTGGAATGATAAATCAACCTGGAAGCTTCATTCTGTTATCTTATCGACTTCATTTTCAAAGCGACACATTAGTAATATATCGCAAGATACAATAGAAGGGACGGCTATATTTTCCGTCTGTCTGAGTACAAAGGAAGTGGTGTGAATGAATCGGGTTGGTGGTGGTGGGGACGGATCGGGTTACTAATTGTGTTAACAGACGGGTATGATTAATAGTGGTGGGAATGGCTTATATTCTGTGAGGCAGATTTTTTACATCCGTTGGTGGTAACGGTTTATTATGTATGTTCAACTGTGCTATTTATTTAATGATAAATTATTTTATACATCTCAAATAATACAGCTCCGTTTACCAATGCAAAAGTGAAGTTGTAATGTGATAGAAATGACAAAACTGAAACATTTCAATTTCAAAACGGACGAGAAAAAATTCAAATAATACATAAATTGTGTATTACCATATTAGGTGAGGTAAATTTATAATTTACATGCCCACTTATGTAAGTTAAATCGACTCCCAAAGAAACAATTTTTCAGCGGTAACTGCTCAACGTACGCAGCCCGAGAATTTAATGCGTGTTATTTGGGTCATGGGGAAAAGTGACAAAACAGTTTGATTCATTTTACTTCAGATAAAACATGGTAGAGCAAAAGCATTGGATTATATTATAGGCACGTTGATCAACCCGTTAAAAAATGTGCAAGTAAGCAAGCTTGTAATTGGATGACATTATCAACCCATGTTATTAAAAATACGTTTTACAAAATAATAGTCAATATTTACAATAAACAAAAAAAATCGTTAGATGGGCACAATGATTCTCCATAATAATTTCATAAAGGTGAATTGCCAATTTGCAATACAGAACGCGGATTAACTGCTGAAGTATCCTATTTATAGAGTATTTGACAATAAGTTGTTACGTGTAAAATTGTCACTAAATTGACGTTTGATATTTTCTTGGCATGTTATAACAACTTTATTACTTATAGTTTGTTAAAATATGCTCACAGAAAGAACTATCAGCAAAAGTGGAATTTTGAAATTTGCCACAATGGGTAGTCTTTTAATGATGAGAACGAGGATATGCATGCAAATATGCATTTTCTAATTTTGATTCTACGAGCCTGAAACATTGAAAGTTTTGTGTTTCAGAATATTTAAAGATCATACGCAAAAGTACTTTTCAGGCATATTTTTATAATATTTTCCTTATGTATTTAAGCCTATACTGCATATTTTCATTTAAATGCATATTCAATATCCATGTAATTAGGCCTACCCCTCGATGATAGTGCCTGATAGTTGATAGTGCATATTGTATACATATTTGGGACTTTTTTCGTTCATACGTGTCCGCCCTCTGCTTATGATTATAGTGCATTTTTGCCATGTTAATTCTCATTAGAAAATTTTCATTTTGAAGTTTCAAAAAATTCGATATTTTTTACAATATGACAGAAATGAATGCGGCGGAATTTGTGTGTGTAAGGTACACATAAAAAACATCTACTGTACAAAGTTTCATTATACACGGAGAGACGCGTTCCTGATGGTTTCCTTGTTTGTTTATCCATGGTAGATAATCAAGTTTACCATAATTGTTTCACTGTTCTAAATTGTTCTATAAGTATCGCAATGTGTTGCAAAAACTTTATGTGTCTCTTCAAACTATTTCCACAAATGTCTCATACTGTCTTAAGTATTTTTAGCACTGTCTCAAATCGTTTTAAGTAGTTCAGATATGCCTCAAAATGCCCCAAGTTGCGTTTTAAATAAATCAACAACATTAAATATTTAGTGAGCTGAATGTCTCACTGGGAGGTAAACAGGTTGGAAGGGTTTATTTTGGTGTATGTATTGGAAGGATTACAGTATTTTGCACTAATATTCGGGCTGTGAAACGTTTTTCAAACACCCCTAACAGTTGGTCAAAGAAACCCAATAAAATGTCTATTTCCAAGTAATAATAGTTTTAAAGTTTTTTTACAGACCAGCATTCTACATTATTCTAAACTACACTAAGTATGTACTATATTACTTTTTTGTCATTAAGGGATCATATATAATAATATTTTCAGGGCCCCTCTAAAATAGTTTAGCCAATGTTTATGAACTTCGTTTATGAGGTTCATTTAACATGAATCGTAAAGATACGAAATGTCAATGATGTGACTAAAAGTGTAATTAATATTTGAATAGTATCCTGGCATTTCTAACAATTCATAACCTAATCTGATTTCAGTGTTAAATTTTTGTAATTTTATAATTGGTTTGTAAGTGTTAATGCCTATTCCACCTATAAGAGTTGATGGCTAATTTATTAATGACCGATTCGTTTTGTAAAGCATTTTTTTTCTTACTAATAAATCATATCATTCGCTTAATTCTATTGGCTATTTATTTAAAACGGCTTAGTAAAAATAAGTCATTGTAAATACTACTAATTTGAAAGGTTGTAAATATTTACTTACTTATATGTGTAGTAAAAAATCGGTTGAATGAGTGTTTGTCTTTCAGGTTGCACAACTAGATGTGCCACAAACCATACACAATTTTTGATTAATAAAATTCAGCCCAAAAAAATCATTATTTTTTCGGAAATCGTTTTCCACTTTTTCCTTGTTGTTTTCCACCAACTGTTGAGCAATAGTAAAGTCGTGTGAAAAAAAATGTGTTATCAAATATTTAAAATGGCGAACCGCACTTCACCTATCATCACAACATCAATCAGGACAGAGCACCGCTTCTGAGCACGATACGAGTCCAATTTAATTTATCAAAACTTAACACCTCTACTAGCCACCTACACGAAGCACTCTACTTATATTTGACAGCATCAGCATGGAGTATACCATTTCTAAATATTTTTATGAAGCTTATGTTCATTCGATAAATGTCAGCTAATTTAGCAACGCAATTCAAATTAAATTATTTGTAGTTAGCCTTTCCAGTTTATTTTGGTATTGACGAATGTCGATAAACATCGACATCCAGACTATATTAGTCGAAGTAGTCTCTTCCTATTGTGAACACTTGCATTAAAATTAATATTATTAGCTTCAAGGTGGGAAAACTGTCGCCTTAACAGAATATTGTGTCGTTAAAAAGTGTTGTTGTATTATGTGTCTGACCCTATCATAAAATAGATAATCAAGCAATACCTCATATCTAAATAATCTATCAGATGGAATTTAAAATGAGTTTTCAAATTTAACATTATCATCCACAGGTATATATTTAACATATTCTACGTTCAAATTAAGAACCACTTATACAAGACGTATGCTTTTTCTAGCGGTTTTTGGACTCCAAGTCCCCTAAAGTGTGTATTTCGGTCATATTCCCTTATGCTGAAGGTTTCCTATGTGTCACATTTTTCAAGACCCCTCTCCTGAAGTGCTGACACCATATGTGGATGGTCCTATGCTGAAAATTAAAACATAGCTGCAACGTAATAAGGATTTCATATTTCACCAAGTTACTTCCAAAGTATCCCAACCCCTGATATATGTTTCTCCTACTATTGATATTTTCGGATATGAAATTGTTTTGCATTTTTAAAATATGCTTTTCAGGAATATACGCCGTTTGGGATTTAGGGTAGGCTGATTGGGGAGTGACCCGGTTTGTTTAAAAAACAAATGAATCAAAACGAGTTTTTTAAAAACATAACAGAGGAGTTTTCCGAACTACAGTTCTCGTTAGTAGTCCTTCTGGCTCTTGACATATTTCAATTAAACTTTTCTAATGTAATATACATAAAGAAAAATATATTCATTTTGTAATTTAGTCCACTATCCCGATTTCCTATTATACAGTGAAGAGTTGGATACAAATCTGCTATTATGAAAAACATCAATTCTTAAGAGATTATTGGAACTGAAACCACTGCGAGCCCCGGTTGTAGGGGGAAAAGAATGATAATGTGATGCGGGACTTGATGCACTCAATACAAAGTAGGACCACACACTTGTTTAACCAAGAATGAGCACCGGGTTGCTCTTAAGTATTGCTCCATCCTGAATGAGGTACAGTTGAGTCACGTTCATCCATGTGCTAATTTTATAAAGCTTTCACGTATCAAAACGGTCACATGCTTTTGTTATCTCCAAAAGGTAGATTATTTCTCAGTATAACCAAGCAGATAATTTTCCATGATGCATTGCATATTACAAACCTTCACAACACAGATAAAAAAAGTTCAACTTAAATTCGTATTATTTAAGTACGATTTAATTCGTCATTGTATGTACAGGATAATATTGTGTCCGTCTCCATGCAAGATAACAGAACTAAAAACTTCGGTAACCAGTGGATTCATAGTACAAAATACATAGTTTTGGTAATACATCGTCCGTAAATTATTCATAGGCTCCGGGAATACATAGTGAAAATAATTCATAGTGTAAAAAATACATAGTCTGCAAATTGTC
>JABASD010005330.1:0-12702 GCA_019776165.1 Pogonognathellus flavescens | reverse complement strand
TGAGTTTTCGTATACTCCAATGCGTCCTCTATATATGTGAAACACCACCTTTTACAACAATCTTTTTTGGAGGTAGGTAAGGCCCCCTTAATGAGTGGAAATATTCCACACTTACTCCTTAACATCTCATTATATATTATATTTATCCAAAGTAATATCTTATTTACTCTTTTAAATTAATATATAGTATGCTTCGAAATAGTCATCGTTTATTATGGTGTTCAGGAATTACGTATTTATAGATTGTAAAGGTACAAATATGTGTGTGTAAAATTATATTCAGAGAATGATAATAATGAACTTGATTCAAGAGAATTAAATAATTGTTTTCTTGTTAATAAACCATACGCCTTATAAACTGAGATGAAATATTCAGTTTTTACTTGTAGCGTTAAAAAATGTATATAATATCTCAACAACCATTTTGATCTGTTACATCCATGTATAAAAAGTGTAGCAATGTCTCTGAGAGACAATGGGTTAGAGAATTAAATGAAAAATGAAATGCACATGTGCAATAAAAATAGAAGTGTTAATTCAACCATACCAAAAATTTGTAAACTAATAAACGGCAAATGTAAAACAAACTCCTCTTTCAAAAAGAGAATTTTGTCGTTATTAGTAGATTTAAACCAGGACCAATAATGATTCTTGTCAAAATAAATTAAGTCAATTGTTGTAACATACAAATAGTAAGTAATTTAAGATAATTAGGTTAATACGTCTATCTCTGTAAATCTTTTGCCCTGAAAAATGTTTCTTCACATCATCAAAACTGTGTACGAACAGTAGTTAGATTCTTACGGTTGTATCAATTTAAAGGTTGTTGTGCAAAATTGATGTTGATATATGGCCTTCGTTTTTAATAAAAACCGTTATTATTATATTATTATTATTATTATAAATGCATTCATACATTTTGTATCACTTTTTCCAATTCGGGAATAGGAGCATTATAAACTTGATTTCAATAATTATTTTTTAGTGGACACATCTCCTCTACCCCTGTATGGGGGATATTAATAGAGTGATGAAGTAGTTGCAGACCACGATATCAAGGATATCTTGTGCATTGTATTTTAGCTCAACCTGTTACAGTACAGACATCAACATTTTATGCAGGCTTCGCGGCTGGGCGGGCTGTTTGCAATTTGCATCATTCTTTCTGTGCCGTTTGGTTGAAAATTGTTGATGGCAATTAGTTGTTTTGTTAGTTGTTCTGTGTAACAGATACAAATAGTTAAGTTAACTACATTTACAACGGACTTAAAATAACTTTTTAACGACAACCTCAACCTCAGTCAGTTATTTATTAGCTCATTCAGTAGTTCTTAATCGGCATAAAATATTGAATTGAAAAAGCGAGTTTCCTGCATGCTGACAGCTGATTATCGGGTGAAGGTGACGGACAAAGAACCTTAAAGCTGACAAATACGGTAGTAATTCTTAATTCACAATAAACAAATTGCAAACATCAACCATTTAAATCGTTCTTTGTTCATACTATTGTGATTAATTGGGTTTTATACATGATTTTCAAAGGTTGTTATTGCTGATCGGTGATCGGGTAGGCAGAAATGACGGAATCCACCACTGCAAATGAAAACAGCAATACGCTGTTTCCTACAATCTTGGATTTGCCAGTTAGTTTTACAAATAGAAATTCAAAATATGTATAACACTATACTGTCTGTCATCTGTTTAACGTTTTATTTTTATATATAATTTTTCAGATGTAATTAACTACTGCTTTTAATTTATTTAATTAACTACTGTACTATAGCTTCAATTATGTGAAACTATTAATTGAATGAACTTATTCGTCAGGTTACAGCGTACGACATAATATTCCAGTTCCTCGATGTTGCTGATTTACGATCATGTAGAACTGTTTGCACCAAATGGTATACATTAACAACAAAAAGTTATCGCAAACACACCGTACATTTCATTGAGGGAAATCGTCGAGGTTGGAGAAGGACTAATGAAAGAATTCTGAAGGAAAATGTGGAAAAGATTTTGAAAATGAAAAAGTACGAAGACCAACAGGCACCTGTATTGACTTTGATGTTGAAGGATGTTGATATTACAGTACTTGGCGTAATCTTACAACAAACTCCCGACTTTCAAGCGACAATGGACAACATAACTCATCTATGGTTGTCAAATGTCATGTTTAAAAATTGTGAAATCCTTGTAGAATTTGTGAGCCAATTTTGCAACTTAGAACACCTATCAATGGATCACAGTCACCCAAGTACATCAAGAAAAGACTTTAATACTTCATTGAAGCTTGATTGTTTCGAAGGAATTGATAAACCAGGAAAAGTGTTTCCCCCCAAACTGAATTCTTTGCATTGGGTTATTCGGGATGACTTACAATTTACTGGACCTGATTTCAGTATTTGTTCTAAGAATTAAGACAATTAGTGAACTTCGGCTAATCGTTATTCCTAGAAGAATATCTTCATTTAGACATTCCATACACACACAATGTCCTATAATTGGACGTTGGGATAACTCGGCGCCGCCGTTGACGGTACTTAAGAACATACCTTACATTAAACATTTTCTTTCCAAAATGATAGAAAAACACGCAAATACGCTGAAATGTCTTCACATCAATTGGGGAAGCAACGACTGCATGCTGGACAAACAATACGATAGGACTACAGCCAGCAGGTACCAAGAAGGGTCCATTTCTCAAAATCCATGGATTTGCACAGTGTTCGAGGAGGTTGCTTATGGTTCGCCGGAACTAGCTCTGACAGACTTCGCATTAAATTTAGAAACAGCTGACCAACTATTTTCAATTGTCATGACCTTAAATGTTATTCCCTTTCTACATAATCAAGTGAACAAAGGACTTCGGCGAATATTCCTTGGACGTATTGAGTGGTCTGCAGAAGTACAAGATTCTCAAATTATCCCAAACCTTTTCACTTATTGGTCGGATGAAGATCTTCAAGTGGCTAATGAATTGCGCCTAACTTGTTCTGAAAATGTATTACTAACTATGAAAAAATCTGTTGCAAACCACATGCGGAGCAAAATATCAATCAGTTCGTCATACATTACCGACGTTGTGTTTAAAATAAAAATTCACCGTTCGCAATCGCAAATAGATGATGGTTTACCCCCTGTTGAGAAATTTTCCGAATGGATGCCACCGTTTACTAGTATAGAAAATCGACCCCCTGTCCGGTTCCGCTGGCTGATGTCGTTGCAAATTTATTGTGAAAACAACACGATCAGCAGTTTCAGTATTCCGACGATCTGCACGTTGTGTCCAGCTTTGAGGGTGTTGAAAATTGTGGACGGTCATGGAGTCAGCGATACGAAACCAAAAAGTTTTTACCAAAACTATAAAAAGATGTCTCGTAGCACAATCTCAGACTGTGACTTCCTATTCATATTTGCCAAACTGAAAAAATTGCAATCACTCACTTTATGGGGAAACTTAAGCCGTTTGTCTGACTTCGGAATTATCGGGGACAGAATTTTGGAGAAGGGAGGAACAAATGCCGCTCAGCACACTCAGCAGTACTTAAATTTCAAAGAAGAATTGACAACATTTCTTCAACAGGAAATGATGATGGATCCAAGTAGCAGTGAATATACAAAGACCCAACTTTTCATTCCGCGTTCTACTAATCGTTTGCAAGGTATTTCATTTTGCAGGCCAATTTTGTGAAATCTTTTCAATTAAACGTGAGTAAGATGAGATTTATTATTTGTTATGACTTTTCTGTAGCGTTGAATTTCTTGTCATTACGTGGAGTGGGGAAGTACTTGACTGATGCAATTACCGCTCCTACTTCTAGACTTTGCCAAATGCCGAATTTGAAAACGTTAGAAATTGTTCGTAATCACACTGTAAGTAGGATCTTTTAACTATTTGCTTTCTTTTGCTGATAATTAAATGCATTTTTTATTGAGCCATTCTTCAATAATGGGAAGATTCCCAATTTATATGTTTATCATATTTGCAGATCACTTTACAAGGATTCAAAGCTTTAAATCAATTTATACCTGCAGTACAAATAGAAGGAGTGTGTCTTCGGAAATCCAATCCACATCGAGTTAATCGTTTCTGGTAATAGCATGGTGGGGCCAGTGTCCCGTACACATTAAAGTCCTCAGACTTAAGAGTACAAGCCCACTGGAGTCCCACGAGTCCACCCTTCATTTCGAAGGGTGATTGATCCAATAAAAATCAATTGTGATTGCGTTCTAGACTGTAAGCAATTAAATACCTACCCAAATGAATGGGATTAAACAATTCCTTAGAATTCATAATTATTATGTTATCCGTAATACTAATGCATCGCATACATAATACACTATATACACAAAATTGTGTTTTATTTACATTTACATTTAGTATGGCAATTATGTTTGAGATTTTTTAAGTGGCCGTAAGCAAGCGCGTAAAATCACATACTACCTATTTGACCATTTCTCTGGAATAGAAATTCAGATTGAAAATTTTCAAACGACGCGACGATTTGAAGCTACATTTATTCTCTTATTCTCTCTCATAATGTTAGTTTAACTTTTTCGAAGAAATGTCAACTTGTAGAAAAAAAACTTGTAAGTTTATTCTTCATGATAGAGCATAAATTTAGCTTCAAATCTTTGTTTGAAAATTTTCAATCTGACTTTCCATTCCAGAGAAAAAATGGTCAAATAGTTGATAAAATTACGCGCTTGCTCCCGGCCGACTTTGTTACTTTGTTAGACTGATTGTGAGAACATAATGTTTCACATTTATTATTATGATGATAGCAATGTATTGTGTCACGAATCGTTAGTACTAAGGTAGATAAGCATAATTAATGAAATATAATATGAATTCTAAGGAATTGTAATTTTAATTACATTAATATAATGATTAGGTATTTAAACTGCATCGTGGGTTTAAGTAGTAATTCCATTCCATTATTCATTCTTGAAGTTATTGCTGACAATTAAATTAGGGGATGCATTATCCTTGTGTCTTGATCTTGACCATTTCCAAGAAATGGGAATTGCCTTGAAATTTATGTAGTATTTTGCAATCAGGGAGTAATAATTTTTATTCGTTTACAAAGTTATCATGATGCTTGTAGTTAAATAAATACATTCGTATAGTTACATCCATAAAAAATTTAATTCAGAAGTGATATACCTAAACATAAGCTTTAATTTGCAAGTTATACAAGCACAAAGCACAGTTACCTATAAATATTATTTTATTTTTAATAGATGTGAAAATAGTTAGACCTTACAAAATATCAATTCAATAATTTTGAATGTGATTTACATTATAGCAAATATCAGATTAATTAATATTGTTTTATTTTATTTTATTTTAAAAATGAAATCTTAAACAGCCAAAAAGCCAAGATGATCATTTATCAATGTGCCACTGTGCCATCTTTGAAACCAGACTTTATTTTATTTATGTATTGGATTAAAAACCAGTTCTGATTCTGATTCCACATTTGCAATCACAACTTATTAAGATCAATCTCCAGTGCGCTCGTACTCTTCAGTCAAGGGATGTTAACGCAATGTTTCTCCTACAGGTCATCTGATGGTTTCGTGTATATTGTCCTTTTCGCTTATTGTGTAATGTCTTATTTAATGAGTGGAAATATCTTAAATATCTTATTATATATTATATTTATCCAAAGTAATATCTTGTATGCTGTTTTAAATTAATATAGAATGCTTCGAAATAGTCATCTTTTATGGTGTTCAGGAATTACGTATTTATAGATTGTAAAGGTACAAATATGTGTGTGTAAAATTATATTCAAAGAATGATAATATTGAAGTTGATTCAAGAGAATTAAATAATTGCTTTATTGTTAATAAACCATATATACGCCTTTTGAACTGAAACGAAATATTTAGTTGCATTTGTTAAGACCCGACATGTGAACGAGTTCTTCATGGGAATCACTAACCAATCTGTATGACAGGCTGTCGGTGAGCACACAGCAATTGTGACCGACATGATATGACCCCTTACTATTGCCTTATTTATAATATAAGTCTTATATCCTAAATTTAGATGAGGTATTTTGTCTCTAAATACTTTTAAACATCACGCCAAAAAAGTTATTTGCTGGCTTTTTGGCCGCATTTTGATTCTTTTTGTCTCACATTGTCTATAATTAAATTATTTAACTGACTTTGGAGTAGGGTAGAGTAAGTGGATAAAAAAGCAACGTTCAAAAATTGGATTTTTGACTTTTCACACAATTACGATTGTTGATTATTGTTACAACTCATGTTACAAAATGACGGGTAGAAAAACTTTTTACATGTTGTATTATAAAAATTGTAATATTTCCACAACCATTTTCATCTGTAACATTCATGTCACTTTTCTCTGAAAAACAAAAGGTTAGAGCATTTAATGAAATCCTACAGTACACCACTTTTTCCAAATATCGTCATTAGAAGAATTTACTTAAATTTATTCAGAATCTCAGTCAGTCTTAACCTTAGTTAATTTCCACAGTTAGTGGGTGTCCCTGTATAAGGATACTAGTTATTGATATAACAATGATGTAAAATATAAACATACATTAGTGTGCTTACATCGGAGCATGTTAATTTTAGTCTTCGATAAACTATTAAGCATTTATTATGTATTTAGTTCATGATTCAATGATTCATATGCATAATCAACGTTGATAGACCACGATATCAAGGACATCTTGGTCTGTCAGGGTCATCATGCTTCATTTTTTGCTTTCCTTGATACAGACAACCCGACAACAGGATACAATGAAAGCATCGCGGCTGGGCGGGCCGGTTAAATCGCTGCTGTCACATCATTCATTTTCGTTCTGTGCCGCTTTGCTGAAAATTGTTGAACACTTTTTAACTACAATTACAACCTCAGTTATTCATAAGCTCATTCATTAGTTCTTAATTGGCATTAATTATTCAACTGAAAGCAAATTTCGTGGATGCTGATTCACGGGTGACGGACAACGATCGTTACAGGCTTACAGCTGATACGTTACGGCTGTAACTTACAGCTGATAAATAAAGTACAGTAATTCTTTAATTCACAATAATCATATTTCAACTAATTAAATCATTAATTGTTCATATTATGTTGTATTCTGGTTTAAATTAAACATCTGGTTTTGGAAGGTTGCAGTTGCTGATCGGCAAAGCAGAAATGGCAGAACACGCCACTCCAAATGTAAAAAGGAATCCTACAATCTTGGATTTACCAGTTAGTTTTGCAAACTGATAATGATAATATTCTAAATGATATACTCTACTAAGATTAATATTGCTTCAATTATTTACAACAATTAATTGACTAAATTTTATTTATCAGGTTGCATCTTACGATACAATATTCGAATTTCTCAATGCTGCTGACTTGAGATCATGTAGAACAGTTTGCACCAAATGGTATACATTAACAACAAAAAGAAGAACGTATATTACATTAGACATTTTATTTCAAAAATGATAGAAAAACACGCAAAGACGCTGAAATGTCTTCACATCAATTGGGGAACGAACGACTGCATGCTGGACAAACCAATCCTTATTGAATTACTCACTCGGTACCAAGCGTGGTCTCTGGCTCACCACATAGACATTTGCATGATGTTCGAGAAAGTTGATGATTGGCCGGATCTTGCTCTCAAGGACTTTGCCTTAAATTTAGAGACAGCTGACGAATTATTATCGAATATCATTGCATTTTATGTTGTTCCCTTTCTAAATAAGCAAGTGAACAAAGGACTTCGGCGAATATTCCTTGGACGTATTCAGTGGGCTGCAGATGTGCAATCTACTCAAGTTATTCCTAACTTTCTCACATATTGGTGGGATGAAGGTCCACAGGTGGTTGAAGAATTGCAATTAACTTGTTCCGAAAATGTAATGCTAACTACAACGAAATCTGATGCAGACTACATACTGGTCACAATGGCACTTAGTTTACCATTTATTACCGACGTCGTGTTTAAAATCAAAATGTGTCCCCCTTGGGTCTCTGAAGAAGATGATGATGGTTTGCCCCCTGTTGAGAAATTTGCCGAATGGTTGCCTCCTGTACATAATCAACCCCCTGTCCAATTCCGTCAGCTGACGTCGTTGCAGATTTATTGTGAAGACAACACGGTCAACAGTTTCAGTATTCCGACCATCTGTATGTTGTGCCCAGCTTTGACGGTTTTGAAAATTGTGGATGGCCATGGAATCAGCGATACGAAGCCAAAAAGTTTTTACCAAAATTACGCAGAGATGTCTCGTTGCACAATCTCAGACTGTGATTTTCTATTCATATTTGCCAAACTGAAAAAATTGCAATCGCTCACTTTATGGGGAAACTTAAGCCGTTTGTCAGATTTCGGGATTATCGGTGAGAGACTTTTGGAGAAGGGAGAAACGATTGACGCTCAGCATTACCTTAATTATGTCAAAGCAGAATTGACAACAGTTCTTCAACAGGAAATAATGCTTGATGCGAATAGCAGTGAATATGCAGAGGCCCAACGTTGCATTCCGAGTTCTACTAATCAGTTGCAAGGTATTTCAGCTAATTGTGTGAAATATTTTCAATTAAATGTATAGAGAGGGATGATATATGCTTTATTAATTGGTATGTATTTGCTGTCTTACTGTAGATTTGAATTTCTTGTCGTTGCGTGGAGTGGGGAAATACGTGACGAACGCAATTACCGCTTCTACTTCTAGACTTTACCAAATGCCAAAGTTGAAAACTTTAGAAATTGTTGGTGATCATTCTGTAAGATTTCTTACAATTTCTTTTCTTGTGCGTATAATTCAACATTCCTATTAAGCCATTTTTCAATAATCTGAATTTATACTTATATTATACAATTGCAGATCACTGCACAAGGAAAGAGAGGGTTGAATCAATTTATAACTAAAACAACAATAGTAAAACTAACAGGATGGGATCGTCGTCGGGCACGTCGGGGATCCTTTCTGCTTCCAGTTAATCGTTTCAGGTAACCGCATGGTAGTGTAAGCAAGGGCGTACCGAGGATTGGATTGTAGGGGGCACATCTTGATAAAGCAAATTTTAGTGGGGTGTTTAAATAGCAATACGGGGTTAATTTGCGGTCTTCGGCCGCAAACAATCCATTTTCCCCGGCATTTGGTGGGGGCATTGGCTTCAATTACTCCTCTACGAGGTACGTCCTTGAGTGTCAGTGTTAGCATTTAAACAATATCATTCGCTTAAGTAGTCTTTTCCAATATCCGTTCATGTAGTTATTTAATTGCTCACCATTAATACAATACGGCAATCACAACTGAATATTTATATAATAGAACCGAAAGGACCGATCAATCTCGGGGACGCTTGTACCCTACTACAGTTGAGGTCGACGGATATTCCTGCGATGTTCCTCGAGCAGTTCCTCTTCTCCTGTCATTTATACTGACGTGTTCACTTATTTATTGTCATGTTCTACATTAGTAGAGCATGCTTCGGCGCAGTCAACTCAAGTCAACTGTAATGGTGTGCAGAAATTACGTATTTATAAATTGTTAATTACAAATTCAAGACATTCTGGGTCTGTAAAATTATATTCAGAGAATGTTAATGATAATTGATTCAAGAGAAGTAAATATTTGTTTTATGCTGAATAAGCCACGCCTGTTAAACTGAAACTAAACATTTAGTTACATTTATTGTTTCTAAATGATTTTACATATCGCACCAAAAGTTATTAACTTCCAATAATTGGTTAACTGGTTGGTCTTTCACGGGTCTTCCATATGATTGTACTAATTCTTCTAAAGAAAAAAACACATTGACAACTTACATTATTTCTATTACTTGTAGCATTAAAAAAATCGTAATAAATATCTCAACAACCAAGCCATTTTGATCTGTTACATCCAGATCCATGTATAAGACGTGTAACTTTTCTCTGAGAGACATTGGGTTAAAGTTTAAAGCATTAAACGAAAAATGGAATGCATTCATACAATTCGTATCACTTTTTCCAATTCGGGAATAGGAGCATTATAAACTTCATTTATTAAATAGTTATTTTATAGTGGACACATCTGCTCTCTCCCTGTCTGGGGTACTCTATGGGATTGTGATAAAGTGATAGAGTAGTTGTAGAACATTATATCAAGGATATCTTGTGCATTGTATTTTAGCTCAACGTGTTACGTGTTAAGACATCGTGATTTTATGCAGGCATCGCGGCTGGGCGGGATGTTTGCATCTTTCTTTCTCTGCCGTTTGGTTGAAAATTGTTGATTGTAATTAATTGTTTTGTTAGTTGTTCTGTGTAACAAATACAAATAGTTAAGTTAACTATAATTACGACGATAATCACTTAAAACATCTTTTTAACGACAATCCCAATCTCAGGTATTTATTAGATCATTCATTAGTTCTTTTAATCGGCATAAAATATTGATGATTGAATTGAAAAAGCGATTTTCGTGCAAGCTGATTGGCGGGTGACGGTGACGGTCGAAAAGGAACGTTAAAGTTGATAAATAGTCAAGCGATTCTTAATTCACAATAATCATATATCAACTAATTAAATCATTAATTGTTCGTATTATGTTGCATTGTGGTATAAATTAAACGTCTGGTTTTAGAAGGTTGCTGTTGCTGATCGGCTACGCAGAAATGGCAGAACACGCCACTCCAAATGTAAAAAGGAATCCTACAATCTTGGATTTGCCAGTTAGTTTTGCAAACTGATAATCATAATATGCAAAGTACTATACTCTACGAAGATTAATATTGCTTCAATTATTTATAACGATTAATTGACCAAACTTTATTCGTCAGGTTACAGCGTACGACATAATATTCGAGTTACTCGATGCTGCTGATTTGCGATCATGTAGAAATGTTTGCACCAAATGGTATACATTATCAACAAAAAGTTATCGTGAACACACCGCAAATTTCATTGAAGGAATTCGTCAAAGTTGGACTCATAAACGTATTCTGAAGGAAAATGTGGAAAAGTTGTTGAAAATGAAAAAGTACGAAGATTCACAGGCGCCTGTATTGAAGTTGATGTTGAAGGATGTTGATATTTCAGCACTTGACAAACTCTTGCAACAAACGCCCGACTTTAAAGACACAAAGCTTAACATAACTCACCTACGATTATCAAATGTCATGTTTAAAAAATGGGAAATCCTTGTAGAATTCGTGAGCCAATTTTCTAACTTGCAACACCTATCAATGGATCACAGTCACCCAAGTACATCAAGAAGAAACTTTAATACCTCGTTGAAGCTTGATTGTTTCGAAGGGATTGATAAACCTGGAAAAGTTTTTCCTCCGAAACTGAATTCTTTGCATTTGGTTATTCGCGATAATTGCTACAACTTACTGGACCTGATTTCGGTGATTGTCCTTCGGATCAAGACAATTATTGAACTTCGGCTAACAGTTATTCCTAGCAGAATATCATCATTAACACAATGTGTTATATTTGAACGTTGGGATGTCTTCCGCCTGTTGGATATCGTAATGAAGAACGTATATTACATTGGACGTTTTCTTTCACAAATGATCGAAAAACACGCAAAGACGCTGAAATGTCTTCACATCAATTGGGGAACCAACGACTGCATGCTGGACAAACCAGTCGTTATTGAATCACTGTCTCGGTACCAAGCGGCGTCTCTGGCTCACCACAGAGAGATTTGCAATATGTTCGAGAAGGTTGATGATTGGCCGGATCTTGCTCTCACAGAATTTGCCTTAAATTTAGAGACAGCTGACGAATTATTATCGGAGGAACTCATTGCAGTTAAAGTTGTTCCCTTTCTAAATAAGCAAGTGAACAAAGGACTTCGTCGAATATTCCTTGGACGTATTCAGTGGGCTGCAGATATGCAAACTACTGAAGTTATTCCTAACTTTCTCACCTATTGGTCGGATGAAGATCCACAGGTGGCTGAAGAATTGCAATTAACTTGTTCCGAAATTGTAATGCTAACTACAATGAAATCTGACGCAGACTACGTACTGAGCTCAATAGAAGTTAGCTCATCATATATTACCGACGTTGTGTTTAAAATCAAAATGTGTCCTCCTTGGGTTTCTGAAGAAGGTGATGGTTTGCCCCCTGTTGAGGAATTTGCCGAATGGTTGCCTCTTGTCCAATTCCGCCAGCTGACGTCGTTGCAGATTTATTGTGAAGACAATACGATCAAAAGTTTCAGTATTCCGATGATCTGTATGTTGTGTCCAGCTTTGACGGTTTTGAAAATTGTGGATGGTCATGGAATCAGCGATACGAAACCAAAAAGTTTTTACCAAAATTACGCAGAGATGTCTCGTAGCGAAATCTCAAACGTTGATTTTGTATTCATATTTGCGAAACTGAAAAAATTGCAATCACTCACTTTATGGGGAAACTTAAGCCGTTTGTCAGATTTCGGGATTATCGGTGAGAGAATTTTGGAGTTTTTGGAGAACGGAGAAAAGATTGACGTTTCTGCTAATCAGTTGAACGGTATTTCAGCTAATTGTGTGAAATATTCTCAATTAAATGTATAGATGGATGATAATATGCATAAGGTTTATTAATTGGTATGTATTTGCTGTCTTGCTGTAGATTTGAATTTCTTGTCGTTGCGTGGAGTGGGGAAATACGTGACGAACGCAATTACCGCTTCTACTTCTAGACTTTACCAAATGCCAAAGTTGAA
>JABASD010005329.1:0-12706 GCA_019776165.1 Pogonognathellus flavescens | reverse complement strand
TCCCGGCAGGATTCTGTGGGTTATTTGTAGTTGGGCTGTCTCCTTGTAGGATATTTACAACGCAATCAAATGCGAAAAACGTTGAAGAAACATCTCAAATGCGAATCTTTCACTACGTGAATATTTCATTTTGTGTACTAATTTACTTGACTTTTGAAGTCTTTTGGTATTCAGAGAGTAAATAGTTTAGTTATACTGACCTTTAGAACATCGTTTTTGTGCAACTGCAATAAGGACAAGGTTCGTTGGTAAGCGGACGAGATCAATATTCTAACTTCACTATCAATGAGTTGCGATGTTTCTTCCGAGTATGGCTTATCCAATACCATATCTCCAGGCTGGGGCATGTCGAAACTAACGTTGCCAACTTTATCGTTCATACCATAGTGAACGATCTGAAAAATTAAAACGATTGTTGTCATTAAAAAAATTCCACACATAAAAGTTGAAGGTGGTAAAAAAGTTCCACAAACTATTTTCGCACTACGACACAATGGATTAGAAAGTTCTAAAAAGAGCAACAATGGCCCATACCTGAGCGTAAGCACTTTGTGTGACTTTTTTTAAATCATCCTGAGCTCCTGTGGTGATTTTGCCAAAGAATATTTGCTCTGACACTCGTCCTCCAAGAGTCATGCACATACGATCCAATAGTTGCTCTTTGGTATACAAAAACTGTTCTCTAGGCAGATACTGTGCGTAGCCCAATCCCTTGCCACGAGGAATTATGGAAACCTTAGATAAAAAATACAATCAACTTGTAGAGTCAAGATGAACTTCAATTGAATTGAAACCAAGAACTCTAACAAATAACATGCTTTCAATCGCAATCCACTTCCGTATTTCCATTTCTTTTCCATTCCACTTAAAGAATACACAAGAATAGCAAAATGAAGATCATAACAGTTGAAATGTACATTATAGAATACTACTAATAATAGTATTCATTTCCACATACATGCACAACGCATTACTCGTTAGTACAATGGAAAAGAACGAAGAATGACACATATTTTAAAAATAATCAGGTTGCTTGCTGGAAATAACTGACACAGCATAATAGATATTTACCTTGAGGAGTGGGTCAGCAAATTCAAGAAACCAACCAGCGACAGCATGACCTGCCTCATGGTAAGCAACAGTCTTTTTTTCTTCTGGCTGCAAAACATTAGTTTTCTTTTCCATACCAGCGACAACACGCTCAATGGCTTGTTCGAAATGTTTCAAGTTAATGCTTTGGTTCATATCTCTGGCAGCGATTAATGCAGCTTCATTGCAAACATTGGCTATTTCAGCACCTGTAAACCCAGGCGTGAGTGCAGCCATTTTCCTAGCAAGATCCTCTTTGTCAATATCCGTTTTCAGGGTGTTTAAATGCACTTTAAAAATACTGGCACGCCCCTTAATATCAGGAGCAGGAACAAATATTTGTCTGTCAAAACGTCCTGGGCGGAGGAGAGCTGTATCTAGTATGTCTATTCTATTGGTAGCAGCCAGCACTACGACGTTAGTTGTTGTATTGAAACCTAATCCGTGACAAAACCATTACACGTATATAATTCGTATTTATGCTGGACAGAAAGAAAATCATTAAATAAAATCAATAACTCACCATCCATTTCCACTAAAAGTTGATTTAAAGTATTTTCTTGTTCAGAATGACCCCCAAAACTTCTACCGCCTCGTTTTCTTCCCACAGCGTCAATTTCGTCAATAAATAAAATACACGGAGCATGTTTTCTGGCCATTGCGAACATATCACGAACCTACAATGTGATTTGTCAAATTACATATATATAATAATTTAAGTGGAAGAATGTTTGGGCATGTTTTGGCAAATGCAAAACATTTTGTGGTAAAATATTATTTTGGACGTAATTCACTTTATAAATGGAATATAAAGTGAACTTTAATCAAAAACATTAGGCCACTAAATGGGACACAGCTATACGCCAGAGATAGCCTTCAAGCAGTAATAAAAATTTGACGTCTCATCTTTCGTCGTTTCAATGTCTAATTATGATTTCCGCTTGCGTGAAAGGAGGACTCACACTGCATTGAAAGCCATCCTGTTATACACAACGTGCATCAATATAATTTCACTCAAATACAATTTACCCTTGAAGGTCCGACTCCGACAAACATTTCAAGAAACTCTGACCCCGATACAGTTATGAAAGGTACATTAGCCTCCCCAGCCGTTGCTTTAGCCAACAAAGTTTTTCCAGTTCCAGGAGGTCCTTATGACAATGAGTAATAAATTATTAATCATAATACCTAATTACGCATCTCTTTTAAATAATTTCTATTAGCTTATTACCCGTTAAAATAGCTCCTTTTGGAATTTTGGCTCCGAGTTCTTGATATTGTTTAGGATTCTTTAAGAAATTCACAAATTCTAAAATTTCTATTTTAGCCTCTTCACATCCAGCTACATCCCTAAATCAACACCATTACGACGATGTCAGCGAAACCATTCACACAAAAAAGACAGTGAACTGACAATGAGATCACGACAAGTTTCAAACTTACTTGAAGCGTACACCAATATCACTCGAATTAATTAATTTAGCAGTTGATTCCATTACGCTACCAAATAGTCCTCCCCCACGACGACCGCCTTTTCCACCCATCATTTCCGCAGATCTCCTCATCATGAAAATTAGAAAACCTAAGAAGCAAGCATATTAATTGGTGAAATATGTAGTACTATTTATTTTATGTTAGAAGGAAGACGAACCCATGAAACACAGAATCCATCGACTCACCTATAATTAGAATAGTTGGAATAATTCCCGTGAAACTAGATGCTTCCAATTCTGATTTGTAAATAACTGGAACAAAATTTGAAGCCTCAATGTTCATTTCGATTTGAGAATTTTCTAAGTTCCTTTCAAAAGAATCCACACTTCCGATGTTAAACCAAAGAATGCCCTGCATTAAATATCACACGTACATCAAAGTATTAATCATATAATGCGTTATTTGAAGATTAAACACCATACGACACCCAAAACAATTGCTCAACGGTCGATCGAACAGGTAAAAACTGATACTGAAACTAGTTTAAAAATTTCAATTCACAACTTATTATGTGAATCAGAAGCTTGTCAGGGCTATGGCTGGAGAAGGCAGTAGTAATATGAGGATCTTATAGGAAGGTCGATAACAGGGGGTAGAAGATTTTCCCTAGGTTTGCCAGCTCATTTTCTGGATGGTGCAATCTCGGCTATTTGAAGGTACCTGGGTTGGATCAGGGCCTCCAAATAGTTCGGGACCTTGCGACCTACGGTCCCGGGGAAGGAAGGGCTTCCCTTCCCGGAAGGAAGCTAAATTTTCCCGGGAAGGGAACGAAGTTTTTCTCATTACCATATAAAATTGAGAATATTTTTCAATTCGGGATCGGCGGTCCCGGGAAATCGGGAAAATTTGCTTCCCGGGAAGCGGGAATGGTTATTATCCCGGTCCCGGGAAGCTTGGAACATTTCGAGGGCCCGGTGGATCAAAGTCTGAATTGATTCCTTAAATACCGCAAAAAGCTATCTTACTGTCTAAACAAAAGTACAGTTAGTACAGCTTAATTATAACAATATGTGGGGACGAGCAATATATCCTACGGGTAACACTGATTTAGTTCAGTTACACAAATAACGAGGGTAAGCTAAAATGGATATGATTTGATTGACGTAATCATAATAAAATGCTGACTTATAACTTTTAACCCTATTTCAAGCAGATTCTGGCACTGGTCATGTAATACAGACGAGTAATAAATTCGGTTACCCTGCAAAACCATTAAAAAATTGTTTACAGGGCCCAACCCCAACCCCCGGAACCCCCAGGGTACCTATTTGGACCTTACTCCTGTCGCTGACAAACTGACAACGACTTTTGTGAGTAGTATTGAGCAGATCAACTTGATTTGTGATTTTGTTTGAGGTATGGTACGGGGTTAGGTATAATATTAAACAATAATAAGTTGCAGTATTTACCGAGCCATCAACATTAGTAGCCGTATTCAGTCGTACTCGAACCCACTTTTTATTTACTACTTCCAGTTTTTCCACGAGACCTCGAGCCAAATAACTATTACAAAAAGAGATGAAATAGAAGTAAGAAAACATGACTAAATGATAAAAATTATTTGGAACAAAATATATTCTATACATACTTGTTCACGAAATCTCTCCAAGTAATTTCTTTATAGCTCATTTCGTAATAAGCAAAAGTACTTAACAGGCCAATGGTACCAACAACAGCCATAAAAATCATTTTATCGCCATCACCCCCAATCCCAGAACTACCGGAAGATTTTCCTCCTCCTCCTCCTCCTCCAGGTCGCGGTCCACCACCTCCTCCGAGTAGGGATGACCATGGGTCAGAAGGTGGTTTGTTAGGACTCCCAGATTTTGCTGCTCCAGCATTTAAGCTAGGACTTGCATCGGAATCTGCTTTCTTTCCTGCTTCATTACTTCCTGACTTTGCTTCTTAAATATAATAGTAAAGCAAAATAATTATTATTGCCTACAACGATTTTATAAAATGAAACAATATTAATTTCACAATATAGTCAAGAAACATAATCAACGCTGGCATTACCCACTGCCTCCTTATCACCCTTTGTAGAACTACTTCCTGACTTTTTTGGATTAAAAAACTTTTCAAATCCTTTCGGAGGTTGTTCGCTAAACCATATGCTCACTTCTGATAGAAGTTTGCTTAAATCTGGAAACTTTTTTTGTAGAAGTATCGGGAACTGAAAAATAGCAAGAAAACCACAGCATTTATTCTATTTTGCTTACGACAGTAGATAATTCACGAGTTGCATGATTATATATATACATAATATAATAATAACTTTAGTATATAGACACAAAGACACATGCCATATTATGTTCACTCCTAGCATTGAAACTATTTATAAAATTACCCTAGGTGTAAGAATTGAGCCAGTTAGTAGCTGACGTTTGAGGAACTTGTCATATCTTTTAACCGATGTGAGCAGTCGGTGAGCCATTATGTTGTATGACAAATACTGGAAATAGAAATATTACGATGACATCAGTTATAAACTTAATAATATATTTAAAAATTACTACTTATGAAACGTATATGACACTACGATACTTACCTCCAATTTTAATTCCAGAGATTATTATTTCAGATCAGAACTGAAATGTCGCTTGGTCAGACCGGGCCACAGTTAGCTAATTATTTGATTCTGATCAGAGTTGATGTCTTTAATTCTTTTTTAGTCCAATCCAAGCAATTCGGCCCAACGATTCTAGTGTTCTAGAGTGACCACACTATAATAATAATGACCATAATAATGTACCATGCATCAATAATCAATCGTACCGAATTTATTATTATTCAATTATCCAATTATGAATTATTCAGATAAACTTTCGTACCAAATGAGAACGTTATGCGCTAACAAATAAATAATTATCAAATGTTATCCGCATTTCCCCATTGTCAGCTGCATACTATTATCAAAATCAACAATTATTCACTGTTCACAGTATTTTCAGTTCAGACCTCAACAACATTTAACATTTACCATGCGACCTTTAGCTGACTATTACACTATTATTACACCAACCAACCACAAAAATTTGGAACAAACAAAAAACTAAATATTTTTCAACTTCAAGATTTGATTGATAAAAGCTCAAAATGATAAAAATAACTTGTTATTTTGTGATTCAAAAGTTATTTCGTCATTATTATGAACTATGAGTGCCAATTCAGTGAGAGTCCAAAAATATACAAATTTCCACATGTATCCGCTTTAGAATCAGCTGACTTCTGAGTGAAGTGAATGATACAAAAAATATTACACACACTATACCATATACTTGTACTGACAAATATACTACTACTAGTACTAAACTACACGCACACAAGATAATCGTAAACCTTATTATTTATTTATTACCTACTGAAACATTGAATCGTCAAACATCAAATTGACATCACTTCATAATTTCATCAACCGTAGGAATTAATCTTTAATTCATTAGTTGAATCTTTAATTCTTTGAATACGTAAAGTTAAAAATCTGCGAATGCAACAATTATGAATTAGTATTTATATCTGCTTGTAATTAATGAAAGAAGTTTAGTTTAGTCGTTTAATTTAGTGGTCAGTGGTGATATCAGTTGTCAGTCATCAGTGGTGTAATAACGCAATAAAGTTTTAGCTCAGGTGATGACTGGTCAGGTGCTTTGTGCAAGAAATTGTTATCGTTTTGTCAAATACACCGATCCACCAACAACAAGTTTGAACTGAACAGTCTGAAGTCATTTGGAAGTCAATGCAGTTAATTTCATTGTTCAATTTGGTCCAACATTGAACATCAAAGCGAACATATTAAATACGAAAAATTCAGAGACATACCTAATCGGAAAAAATTAAAACGACAATTTCACAACGCAGCTGACTACAATCAACAATCGAATAGATCCATTGATGATCTGCACATACCGACAAGGATCTGACCATCTGACGTACAACGTACGAAGTCGAATGGTGCTACACAGATGCTGACAAACGACGTAATTGTATTGTGATTGTCCGTCATCATCAATTTCCAGCGTCACATCATCAGTACATTTATTTGTTCATTCAAGATATTAATTGATTAGGTAATGTAATCAATAATACATATTTTATTTTATGTGTACTAGTACAATCAACCAATAATGACGACACAACCGACACATTGACACACTAAACATGATAATAATATTATAATTAATATGAAATATGCAAAGCCTAGCGTTATCCACCACTGACTACTTCACTCTCAATGTCTCAATAGGAATATTGTCACATGAGGTCTGAGTGTCAGCTATCTGATTGGGACTTCGGACATAAGAAAATAGAATAAAAATTTCCCAAGTTCCCAAAAAAGTAATACATATTCTTTTTTGTTATTGATTATAATAATATTGACTACCTTTATGAATACCAGCCTGCCTTAGCCTTTATTCCTATTTAAGCAAAGTCAAACTGAGGGAGAACTTTTTAATTTTTAACACGCACAAAAGAACATAGTTCTGTAAGATCGAATAAATGAAAATAATCAGCCTTTTACGCTTTTTGCAATGAATTACCTATCTGAAATAACCATAGGGGGAAACCTACCTCATTTCTAGAGGGGGGGTCTTTCCTCGGAAAAAAAACCCAGGTTTTGGAGGGTTATTTATGCCCGAATCCTGAGAGGGGTCATCCCTCAGGGCTTGAATACGTGGCCAGCCTACGGCTGGCCAGGGGGGGGGGGGTGTTTCCTGTTCTACCTGCCGAGGTTTCCCCCTATGGAAATAACTAGAATGGTGTCCATTCGAAACATGGACTATGCACTTTTAAGACCCTCTCACAACCTGATCGATATAATTATTGCCGACAGAAAACTCAACCCTAATGTGTTTCATCGAGATACATTTTTATTACGGCTTGCGTTATTGTAATTACGTAACTCAATTTAGATAGTTGTTTTTTTCGTTTTGTAAACATGCATCTGCGGAATTAAGTATAGGTGCAAAATAATTTAATGAATATAAAATTGTAATCCATTAGTATTTTTAAATGCATTGTATTACATGATATTATGCCATAGCCAATAGCCATAATACATGAAACAGCAAGCATAGTTTTTTTACAGAATGCAGAAATATGCAAACAGAAGCTTGCTGCTACTGTTCCATGGTCATATAGTAGTAAATAGTAAAATATCATCAAAATTGATTAATTTACTTCTACTCCCTATTTGTGATTTGTACTAATACTAATGACAATTACATCGTTGTATTTTGTTAATTGGGTATTATTTGTTTTCGTAAATTGATGTCTCTCTTGGATTAATTGTGCTTAACTAAACTACATGCATAATTTCTTTGTTGCAGGAGTTCACGAATTGCTAACCGCCATATCATTAGCAACGATTGTATCGTGTAAGTGCACTGTACTCGAAAACAAATTATGTCTTCTCGAACCCTGAAAAAAGTTTTCGGTTCACAAGATGACGAGTTGAAAAAGGTTACGCCTAACTCTGAAGACGAGGCACCTGTAGCTTTTAATAATTCTAAACGAACTATTCGGAATCCGTACGAACTGGTAATGATCTTTAAAGAATGTTATGAACAAAATATTAAAATATCATTTAAAATATTTAGGTTCACACATACTACTCAAACTACTACATTAATTCATTTTAATAAACTCAACAAACAAACAAAATAAAAACTTAATCTTTAAACATGCAGTTAAATGAACTATCGGAATCTGAGGCCAAAGAGGATGACGGTCAGGCAGATGATCAGAAAAGCGGAGATTCTTCTAAAATGGAAGATGATACTAGTCAAAGTACAACTAAGAAAAAGAAAAAGCGTAAGAAGCCGGCCAAAGGTAAAAAGCGTGGTTGTGCTGCAGAAAATACAGGATCGGACAAGTCATTTGCTGATACCGAATTAACGGTAATAAAACCATTTTGGTTCATCACTTTTTATTTGATTATATTACTGTACTAATTTTAATATACTACTAGTATTTCCAGTAATTGCAATTTTATATTTAGTTGGGAATTCTAAAAATGTGTATTAAGGGGTGATGGTATGTACATTTTGTGAACTTTTTATTGTGCAGGAGGACGAAGAAATGATCAGACAAAAACACAAGACGAATCGATCTTGTATTGGCAAAGGCAAAGACAAGGAATTGGAAAAGCAGTCAGTAAAGTCCAAAGAATTGACTTTATTTGAGGATATGTTTAAAATTGACAGCCGATTACTGAATCCAGAGTACGAGTTAAAGAAAATATTTGGAGCTAAAGTGATCAATTATGAGAGAGGGTTTGTTCCACTTTAATTCGTCTAAACTGAAACTAACAATGACTAATGTAGTAAAATATTGTATGTAAACTTGTACCATTTCCCTAAACAGTAAACAAGGACAGAGGCGTATTTACCGTCACAGTAAACTCATTGCCCCGAAGGAACAATGGCCAACCGTAGCTGGATCAGGTATATAAATATTTACAATTCAATTTGAATAGATCAACTTGTTAAATTAGGCCTGTTATGTGATTGATAAAGCCTGGCCTCTTTTATACATTTCATAGGATATGTTCACATATCCTAAACATGATTATATTTTCATGTAATCATATCATTCTAATTATGTAATTCCATGATTATAAAATATTAACAGGTATTTCTATGTCGTATTTGGAAACAAGAAACGGATTCACTTATTTTAAATATGAACATAACGCTCATTATCAAGACATACAGCGTCAGTTTATTAGAGCTGTTGACACTCTCAACCCTGATAATATAGTTGTAAGTAATAGTAATGAAAATAATGTCAGTTTTGGCTCCTACATAAATATAATGTCTATATTTACAATATTTTTTTTATTCAAATGGTTGTGATTTCAATATTTTAGAATGTCTTGAAAAATCATCATTATCATATTGATTCCCACATTCAATTGTCGGACATGGCAAAATCGGCAGAAGACATGCAAGTAGCTGCAGAATTAATTGAAGGAGCTCTGCATTGTATGGAAAATGCCTTTCATGTTCGATTTAATCTTTCTATTCCATCCTGCCGTTTGGAATATAAATACCAAGAAAACAGGTACGTTAATTGGAACGGTTGTGAATATATTAAAATTGCATATCTGATAGTAATTATTTGCGAAACGAGTCTAAATTTGTCATTTTTATAGGGCTTTTTTCATTCTGCTCTTTAAACATCTGTGTTTTGTGGGGCAACGAGCTTGTCATAGAACTGCATTGGAGCTCAGCAAAAGACTACTCTGCTTAGACCCTGGTACTAATACCCAAAAACTTTTATTGTTTATTACATGTATTTCTGTATCTGTACTAATGCATGTGGTTTGTCTTTATGTAGAAAATGACCCTCTCTGCGTGACTCTTATGATAGATTTCTATGCAATCAAAGGTAAACCCTCATTAATCCCTCTGTATACTTTTGTCTGCGATTAACGAGTTATTTATTGGTGAAAATAATTTTATTTTTAAAACTCTGCACAGCGAACGAGCCTCAATGGTTAATTGATCTCTTCTTATACTGGGAACAAACAAAAAATCTGTCTCAGCTACCCAACTTTGCGTATTCAGTTGCGTTAGCCTACTACATCATATCCACTTCCTCCTCTAAGCAATCAACAGCAGCTAAATATGGCATGAGTTCTGAAGAGTTGGTCAACAAAAGTGACTCCATGGTCCAATACGCGATTTTGATGTTCCCCTCCATTTTATTGCCACTGCTAGATAAATGTGGTGTGCAATGTGACTCTCGTGTCAGAAATCATAGTTATTTCAACACTGTAGCTCAAAATAGGTATTTGTTCAATTCTTACATTAAATTCGATTTTTTCTTGCGAACACGCCTTTAATATTCGCGTAAATCAATTCTGCAGTCAAACCAGATCATTGAAGTTATTATGTGAGCTGTATGTGTGGAGAGCGCACCACGTGTGGCGTGACCCTGCCACGCTAGGTTGGTTGGAGAAAAACGTCAATGCCGCTTTGGACAGAGTTGATGGCAACGAACCAATGGTTAAAGACTACGAAAGTAAACGAAGACGACGTTATCAAGGCACCCCACGTAATATATTACGCCACGTGTTGTTAACAGATAATAAAGAACTCACTGTTCATCTTCCTCCGGTAAAGAATGCTTTCAAGTACCCTACATTAAATAGCTAACATGTCATTTACAATTCTTAACCATTTTTTTTGTTTCATTGTAGGACTTGAGTAAAGAACCAATTCTCAATTATGATCCACTACCGCCAACTGATTCCGTGGACATTTACAATATGCGAGAAAATCGTAGTGTGCCTGGTGCAACAAATACACGGAGAAATGGGTTGTTCTCCATGCTCTTCCGCTCTTTGCTCTATGACCTCAATGCACAAGCAAACGACCCTAATTTACATCTTCAATTGTTAGTGCTTCCACTCGTAATATTTTCAAGTTTAACTATTACCATAATTTGGGTGTGGATATTTTGTTAACACATGTGCCAGAAAAATTAGATGTGTGTGTAAATATACTTTTTTTCCTAATTTGTCATACGAAAACAAAGTTAAGTAGCTGTAATTTTTCTTTGCGCTCTAGCAGCATAATATTTATATTAAGTGTATTTCTGACATCACTTTAATTACGTAATGACATACCTACTCTACACGCAGACATAACGGGAGAGAAGTTCAAGTTTTTCATGCATGCTAAAGATAAAAGTTAAAGGGACGGTGGAGATGAATTAGTCTGCGTATTTTGATTGAATGTGCTAGGTAGCATATTAACCTGTCAACTTTCCAATTTCAACACAAATATTATATTTACATACCTAAGTTATTGCTTTTAAGACTTGTTGTGCTGAAATTTTAATTTTGTGAATTTGTGTACAGGGATGATGCTGTAGGTGCGGCTGGTGAAAATGCGAATCCAGCTGTAGCTGTCGGTGCTGGATTACAACAAAGTGTTACGGCGCTGTTGGATGCAATGAGGGACTTATTATCCAATGTAAATCCGAGAGTGGAAGGGGAGGCCGATGCTGCCGATGGTGAAGATAGTGACGGCGATGAAGGCGATGAATAAATTGTAAAAATGAAGATATCTTGAGTCATATGTGGGTAATTCTCATGACTGACCATCATTCACCTTAGAACTTCAAGTTCTCAAAATGACATGACATGTTAGCCACATCTGCAATTACACATCTTAAAATTAATTTGCATATTTCAGTTTCTTCCATTACTTCATCTATTTGGCACATGAATGACAGAGAAAGTGGTAGTTGAGACTTGAGAGGTTATTTTGACTGATTTATGGGGTACTGCATGAAACTGAAATAAAGAAAATGGGTTTTGAGATGTGTATGAAGAAATTGCTAGTGTCAGGTCACTTAGAGAACATGAAGAATTTTTAAGCTGCTTGATGTTATAAAACTTCATAATGGCGAAGGGAATTAGAATTACATAATAAGGACTCGTAAAATATTGAAGTATGTTACACCGATTGTATTTGTAACGTATAGATGCCGTGAATTGTGCATTAATTCGATCGTGTACGTACATAATTTTTTGGGATATATCTCTATTCCCTGTACTGTATGGATTCGATTAATGTATGTACTTACGTTTTACCATGCATCACAATTGAAACATTAATCAACATAATTCATTCGCTTGAAGTTCAAAATTAATTTTATCAAATTAAATTAAAAGTATATCGACTTAGATTAGACGAATTTCGAACGCAAATTTTTTGTGGCCAAAGCAAGTACTATAAGCACAACCTATTTCCTTAATGTCAACCTTTCAATGTGAAGGAAAGAGACAATTCCAATTTAAGTGGTAAGTGCAGTTAAGAGCGAAATCATCCGATGTCACTTTCTGTAATCTGTACTTCGCCACTATTGATTGTATTTCTAAATAAATATGTATCTTAAATGTGAATTTTAGGTGAATTTATTCGGATTTTGTATTGTTAACTAAGATAAGTAATTAGATGATAAAGTTGCACTTTAAAATATATTGTCATTGTCCTATACTGTAAATGAAAACGCTGCAACTAAAAGTGCCACTTTTTAGTTGTCATAGACATTTTCATGATGTACACTTTAATTAAGGTCGATTCCAACATTATGTTGCGCCAATTTTGAT
>JABASD010005328.1:0-12706 GCA_019776165.1 Pogonognathellus flavescens | reverse complement strand
TGATAAAAAGTTATATTGATGCAGTAAGAACATAAAGCACTTTCAAGAAGGTGTTCTGGAACATAATCACCAAAGAATTAATTTCGACGCCTAAATTGGGCTCCTGCCACACTGTGCAAAGGTATAATTTACTAATATTAGGGAAATATACAATTCAATTTTATGCGGTCCAGTTTGGTTGTATCGATTTGTACAAAATTACCGTTTTTTGTTCCGCAGTTCTATTTGAAGAGAAAGCTGCCTCCAAAATGATCCCCCAACGTTCAACCCATGAAAATAGGTGTATAGTAGATTTAGTTACAATGCCTTACTTGAAAAGCAAAGTGTTGAATGATCCAATTACAATTAGGTATACAATTTTAGTTAAATGTACAAGAAACTTTTTCTTTTTGGCTCGCATAAGTCTCTACTATTGGCTAGGAATAACATTTTTCGATTACACTTGAAACTAAATTTCTACAGAGTTGCAAATGTGTTGAAAACTTGATGCAAGATGCAATCTTGATGTCACTAAAAATAAGCCAACAATACAGAAACTGAAAAAAAAGATTCTCTGCTAGAATTTAGGCGACGAATAATATTGGTAAAGATAATTTCGAATGATTAAGTAATAAAATAAGTAATGAAATTATTAAGTAATAAAATTATTAAGTAATGAAATTTTAAGTAATGATGTTACTTTATGCGAATAGGCATTGTGCCCGTCTGTCCGTCTTTCGGTCCAACTGTCCGCACGAAAACTAAATAACGGTTTGTGCTATATTGACTTGAAACTATGTACACATGTTCTAGTGGTCCATTGGAATGATAAGTTTGCAGATGGGGTCAATCGGCCAACTCCGCCTTGACCTTTTATGCTAAATACTTTGTTGATAAACACTCAGCAACACACTACAACTTAAATACTGCTATGTAAACTCTACTCAGGTTTGAAGTTGAAAACCTTGAAATTTGGATTTGAAGATAGCCACTGCTTGAATATTTGTATTAAAAGACGGTTCTTGCCCAGAGAATTTATTAACGCGACAATCCATGATATAAATGCTAGGAACTTTAACATAAGTGACGCTAACAATCGATAAATCCAGCATAGATACTACCATTTTCCTATACACTCTGCTTCTATTTGAAAAACAAACTTTGCTTCGCTTTTCACTATTCATTTTTTGTGCATTGCACCATTTGCACCAATTAGTTAATGTAAAAGACCAGCATTGCCGTCAAAAATATATATAAATATTAAATATATATAAATATATATATAAATATAAATATAAATATATATAAATATAAACAAAATATAAAAATATTGAGTAACTATATACTGTAATATTTTAGAGTGTATATAGTTTCTTAAACATATTCATTAAAATATTTAGTTTAGGCGTAGTGTTAGATACATTTTTATGTGCCATTATATTTCGGCATCATTGTGAACAAGCCTTGTCGTCGATAAATGTATTGCCTACCTAATATTATGAAAGGACCAAAAGAAATAATAAAGTTTATATATAACTGTTTCAGTCTATTTATTTGTATTTGCAAGCATCGCAAATTTATCAGTCACTGAAATATGACCAAATAAAGCCCAAATCGATTTTTAATAGCTAATGGAAAGTTGAATCGCTTTTTTCAAGAAAGAAAACAACTCAGTTTATAAAAAATTGAGATGCTTTAAAGCTTACAGAGTACATTTAGTGTGTCATATTTGGCAGTTGACTTTTGTTTGTTTCCTTTTAATATTAAGCCGGCATTATGTTTGTAGTAGTTAGATTCTTAAATTTGGGCATAAAAGCTTTGTAGCCGAGGGTTCCGATCAGTGCAACGAAATGTTTTTGTTGTGTTGATTGTAAAATGTAATTCGATTAAAATCATTTATTTATTTAGTGCATAGAATGGCAGTCAGCTCAGCCCAAAGTATGTTCACGCAATTGGAAAATTCTTCATTGTACTCTCCTGTATAAAAGCTGAAAAATGTTAAACAACATAACTACGCTTTACTGCAATCATTTGAAATGGAGAAATAGAAAAATTGAACTGAATGAATTATATTAATATCATTTTATACAATGTTGCAAACATTTTTTACCCCAACACAAAAACATATCTAGCAAAGACATTGTAAAAAATATAATCTTCTTACTAGAATTGTTATAGTGTTTTTAGCGCAATACCAAGTTTCTTATGAAAAATTAGTCGATTAATATTTTTAAACTTTTCTATTACAAGCTTCCCAAACAGATTGAATTCGATGAAAAATAAATTAAACGTCAATGATGATAACTATCGAATGTTATTCATCATTAATTTGAAATTACAAATGGGTTTTGAAGAAAACTATTACAGAGGAATTTAATAATTTTGGGTTGGATTAGATTTCACACTGGAATTTATTTCTTTGCAATAGCTTTTAACAATTTGTACTATAAAATGATCCATAAAACATAGTTACACAATGCTTGGAGTTCTTGGAATCTTTTTATCATTATGATTTTTTTCCGCCATGCAGGAGGGAGCAAAATGGATAGCAACCTTGTACATGCTTTGATTTTATCGATGGATATATTCAATGTATAGTCAGATTTACCCCTACTGAGGCTAAAAATATGCTTACATTGTAAAAGAGTACTTTCGGGTGTTTTCGTTTTTCAAAACCATTCCCTTCGATTGGGATGATGCAAATTGCTGTTTCATAATAACCGAAAGCTCATTGAAATTCTTTGCGTGGTTTCAAATCGGAATCTTCTGGAAATTAGTGGCATTTATTTACCAAACATACCGACTTATCAGAGAAATCTTTCACCCAGACCCAGAATTCGAGGCATACCATGTTATCATATACCTAATCTACTATTTTTGTATCCTGGCCACTCTGTGTCTCAACGGTCCGATTTTAATCAACATATGGTTGCTCATTCACTTGATCAACCTTCTGATTCATTCTGACATAAGCCTGAACGGTAATATGATTATATATTTATTCTATGTACAATGCTATAAATATATTCTGAAATGCGCAAGAAACCAATTCAAATGCCTTTAGTAGATGGAAGAGTTCGAAATTTGTCACTCTTTTTTGGAATTTGGTTCAACAAATTTCAATTTTTGCCCTGCTCAATAAAAATTGTATGAAACCGAAAAATCTCAACTGTGGTTATTTTCTAAGACATTGTTTTAGTTATTTGTTAGATTTCAATATAAATTTGGTTTTAGCAATATTGCATATGAAATGTCATACATTATTTACTCAAGCTCAAAATATAATCATATTGTTTACCTTCCCACTACAGACGAATACGAGGACTTGTGCAAATGGCACGAAATAAACTTCGGGCATCGCGGTAAACTGAAAAACAAATTCAAATTGGATTCCCAACAAATATTTCTGAGACTTCTAATTCCAAGCGTTCTACTTTTGGCCACAGCTTTCGCTTCCCTCTGTTTTGTCGACTCATTTGATTTTACTAATTATAAATACATTAGGTGATAGGCGTTTCGATGCCTACATTTATTCCTGAATCAGACATATCATATTTTTATTTGTCTTCCGCGTAATTAAAGCTTTGCATTACGCTTACTCTTACTCCATCGACCCGCATAATTGAGTACATATTTGACACATCGTCTTGAGTTCGGTGGTGTACACCTGTAAACTAAACATCTTTAAAATATTTTCTCTAAATATTAGAAGAAATAAAAATGTTATTCGAGAAGGAGTAAAGGGGAATAATACCTTGAAAAGAAATAACGATTACTTGTCTCGTATTTGGTCTTTTTTAGTGCCGCCGTTGCTTTTGTCGCACCCTAAATAATAAATGTGTTTAATAATTCCACTCATGACCCATTTCATATTCTGATATTCTACAAGTCGCATAATATTTTATTTTGTACTTGTCAATTGCAAATTTAATATTTCCTGTTGTGTTGCTTCAGTTGAGGTGCATATCTCTTTTTTCACATGTATCTATCCGAATTTTTACCACATATGGAATTAAAATTTCCGTTAAAATCCGTCGATATTATTTTAACTTCAACTTCTTGTTGTATAAATTTTTCTTTTGACAACGCTAAGAAATAGCCTTCACAGCTAAATAATGAATGTGGAAACACCTACTTTCGTACCATCAGTTTTCAGCTTTATATTAGCAAGGTAATATCACTAAAATATTATCTACCGCACTCTTGCTAAGTATTAGAACGAAGACGGGTATTGACGTCAGATTGAAAATACGTGGTATATTACTTGTGCCGTTTCATCGATTGCTTTTGTATTACTTTGTTTTCGCTACTGCTGCTGTTGCTGCGGTGTTAAAAATAATATATCCATCAAAGTACAGTACATATATCCTTCTTACATAAACCAAGCTAAAGCCTTCACAGTCATACACAATATAAGTTCAATGACAGTCGTTTTTAAAAACTGTCCGAATATTTGGAATTTTCATTCGTGGATGATATTCCTCTGCCATTTCAATAATATATCGATAAATTTTAAACTCGGTATAATCATAATTTTGGTGTACATTTTACACATTTACAATTTAGCTGAAAACTGTACAACGTTGCACGATGCGTATCTACAAAGCCGCCAAACTGGTTTTGGCGGCTGTTATATTTTTACAATTACGTAGGTGTCGATCGCACCACGTCGTATCAATAAATTTGGAATTTTTTAAAGACTGCGATTTTCGGCTGATTGCAGAAAAAGATTCGGATCTAGTAGATTCATTTATGCAAGTCAATCAGCATTTCCAACCGTGGATACTTTACAATTTTGTCCAACATATTCATATGTTAAAAAATCAAAACGACGAACAGAAAATGGCGAGCAAAGAAACGTGTGAAATAAACGTCATTTTCAATCCATTCAATGGATATTCAATTTTGGATACTTTACATGGTTTTCGCAGTTACAGAGAGGACAGTTATTACATCATGGTTGACTCCTTGGGAATTGGCTTGGACAACTTAATCGAATTGGTTAAATCGGAGACAAAGTATTTTGACGCGAGGTTGTTTTATTTGTTGATTGATCACAATATTGGGCAAAATCAGATACTTATGAGGTCAGCTTATGGCGAACATCTCTATCCAATCTCAAATGATGTGATACCTTCTGGTTGGGCAAAAGTTTGGAGACAGACTATGCTCAACACTATAGAAGAAAAAGATGAAGTCATGTTACACTCTGTTCGCCACTGGATAAATACGTGCACTACTTCAATTTATGCAAACATTCGCCTTGGAATAAAATGTACCGAAGACCAAGTTCATGCTCTAATTCTGTCACAGAAGCTTAATGTTACGCCTTATTTTAAAACAGATTTAACTTTGGCACGAAATCGAAATGTAATTTTTTCATCCGTGGTTGTTCGTAAACCACACATTTTTTGTAAATACTTACTATTAGAACAAGCTCAGCGTCATGTGTGGTACTGCAAAAAGAAAAGTGTAAATTCGTCCGTATTTTGGAGTTGGTTGGAGATTGGATATGATAAAACATCTTGGCTGTTGATATGCATTTCATACGCTGTTGTTACATCCTACTGTTACTTGTACATTTTCAAAACCAAAACAGTGAAACGGTCGCGCCATTGTTTTTCTTGGTTGATAGGGATAGATCTTCTTTTTGGTCAGAACCACACTCCAGCATCCAAAAAAATTATTGTTCTCTTGGCTTTCTGTGGATGGCTTTTGAACATTTGTTACGAATGTTTTGTAAAAGCAGAGTATTCAACACCATTTCATGAGTTTCCTTTTGAAAACTTTTCACAACTAATAAATGAAGGATACAGGTTTGGTGTCGACGGTAAAATAAATATAAGAAACAATGGAATTAACCTTTATTTGTTTGCTAAAAACCATCTTAATATCTCTAATTTCATTATTGAGATGACAGGTTTTGGAACAATGTCGCAGTATCAATATATGGAGAAAAACAAAATATTTAGGGATACAACTTACCATGAATATACTTTATTTCCAGTAAAAGCTATGCATTGCCCAATTTTACCCCAGTCGTATCACAATTACCAATCACATCGTGTTTTCCAGTACCGCTACCAAAATTATTTCCAAACATATTCGTTTAGACTAATGATATTTGGGATACATCCGTTTTTAAAATCTGCGTACTATGAACCGTTTAAAATTCATATCGGTGGGAAGAACGAAAAATTAGCATATTTGGAGAAGATGCCAAAAGTGATGAGAATCGGTGTGAGAATTTATTCTGTTTTTGTAATTCTTGCAGTACTTTTATCCTTCTGCTTTTTGGTTTTTCTGTTACAGATTTCGGTTTCTTACAGGCGATCAATATTGTACGCTATAAAATCATTTTTTTATTTGATTGCAATGAAAACATTTGGTTTTGTGCAAATGGTCAGAAATTATTACCACAAAGCTTGTTCAAAAACAGCGAATTTCATTTTTAAACCAAAACAAACATCGACAAGAGTCGAGCAATTTTGATTTAAACATAGATAAGTTTTGTGAACTAATAAATATTTTGCAGTTTTTGCGCAATATTTTATACTCTTCGTTGAATTATAATACACAAATTTTCGTTACCCAATGATACTTTACACATCGAGCCTCATTTTGAGATTCAAACAAACACTGCAAATTCAAATACTATTAATATTTACAATTACAATTGTATATTGTGTAATGTGATTGGCTTTGAAATAAAATTCAGTTCGTTATTAGTGTTTTGCATTTTTCGTTGAATCATATTTTTCGGACAGTTGCATAATATCATTATGTAATATTTACCAGAATTGTTGATTTTAGATATTGAATTCAGTTGCATATTACATGTAATAAATCGGTATGGTGATACTTTTATTACATAGCGAGGTGAAAAATAAATAAAAATATACTGCATAATTGCCGATCAAAATAGGTATTTCTTAATCCAACATTTTAAATTCATAATGGTAATGAAAGCTAAGTTTTAAATTAAATCAATAAAAACGAACAATTTGTTTCTTGTTAATACATTGGTTTTGTAACGCGGATATGTCTTTCACATATATTGTGAGAATATTTCCAATTAACTGTGACTTAGTTGACTGACATCTGTTCTGGAAACGAAAGTTTGGTCTCGGTTCGAAAGCACCGATCAAAAGCCAAAAATTCGTTCTGGAAAGGCCAGGGGGAGCAGAGTGTAAAATATTATTATACCGAGAGAAAAAAAAACTGCTCCCATACGATTTTGATACAGGTAAGTATCCACAGTACACAATCAATCATTACACTTATCAATATCCGTGAAAAACCATGGCAACAAAATATTGTTTAATAAATGCCCAATCGAAAAATGAAAATTATGAAAACAACAGTTTCATCTCCTGTTGATTTTGCTTTGATTCCATTTTGTTGCCTAGGTTATAATGCCTACGTGTATCAAAAGCGTGGGAGGATACTTACCTGTATCAAAATCGTATGGGATGAGTTATTATTTTCTCTCGGTAGTATAACTGATGACAGTTTCAAGTACCGGGCTATTCCCAGTTGATAAAAATATTGCCGATTTGTTTGTCATAATTTTATGCATGCTTCGAGAATCGAAGTTCGAATTTAATAATTACTACTAAATATAAATACTTTTATTGCTTATTACAGCTTAGCAAACTATATATTACACCGGACTGCCATTTGTATTGTAATTTGTTCTCCAAAAATAAAGCGATATTTTGATTGGACGCAGCGAACGTGAGTTAAGCGAAGATATAGTAATAGTTGAAACAAGTCCAACTCAATCAATATAAAAATCGATATTCGAGTTACCGAGGTATTTCTTAAATATAGAGGCTCGGTATTACGCCGTGTCATGCAAATTAACTTTCTGTGCTAAATATGTTTAAAACAAAAATTTACCGGGTCGTGCAAATAATACAAAACAGCGTTGAGGGTTTTAATTTACTTTTTTTCAAATATCATCATCGGAAGAGAAGGGTGTTCCGATTTATCTCATTTAGATGCGTAGAATTAGTAGAATATTACTTGAACCCTCTCATCCAGACAAAACACAGTGGCTCTTTTTGCCTCGCCGACTGACTACAGTCACACCTTGGCCTGCGTGTGGGAGTACGAGAAAGAGAGTTGCAGTCATAAATGGGGTGGACCCCAGAACTGAACGATTAAAGTCATAACGATTTAAATTGAAGGCCCAGCAGTATTTTTCCGGTACACTTGGATCAGTTGACCAGATGAGTTGTTTGTAGTAGCACTGTTTTAGTAGGGAATTTTCAGGTGCATTTGCCAGCTTGAACCATAATCTCATACAGCTTTTAAATACAGTAGTCTTAATTTTTGGCATATCGGTTTCAAGTCGCAGGAAGTACTCCGGAGTGGATTTTGGTAGTTGTAGCAGCCTTTTAATAAATGCGTTTTGCACTTTTTCAATGTTGTTAATATTTCGCAGACTCCAAACGAAACAACAGTAAAGTTTTGTTGTTTTGACAATGCTCTTGAATAATTTAATTTGAGTTGATATCGGCGGTACCTTGCTCCTGTAGGCAATTTCCCACATAGCTGATGTTGCCGCTTGTCCTCTTTTAGCAAAAATTGCAGCAGCAATATTAAATAGCCCCAGGTCACTGAAAGGGATTCCCAGGTACGTGCATTGATGAACTATTTCAATTTTCATCCCATTCCAGTAGAAATCGAATTTTGATTTATTTCTTTTTCTGGAGAAAATCATGACTTGAGTTTTGTTGATGTTAATTTGTAGATCAATAATGACAAAGAATTCTTTTGCAATGTTTACTTTTGATTGAAGATCAACCGGGTTGTTAGCAACAATTACAATGTCGTCGGCGAACATAAGTAGGTGTACCTCACTTTTTCCAATGTATACAGCATTAATAAGTGATTTTCGCAGTGCGTCTGCAATTCCGTTGATATTGTGAGCTTAATAAATATTTCGCTCTGCATAGCTTATGCTAAGAAGTTGGTTTGGTTGCGAGTGGGACAGTCGGTGCGGTATTATAAGTGCATGTATAGTTGTAAGCTAGTTACAACTATACATACAATTACAACAGTGCTTGAGTAAGCCGAAGAATGAGCGATTACCTACCTGTGTCCAGCTAAATGAAATGCTTCGGTCATATCTTAATTTTCTTTATGAAAATTAAGATATGAAAATTAGTTCGTTTACCTCATAAACGAAAGACAAAAGAAAAAGCCAAGAGATTAGTGGACTGGACAGAGGGAATGGAAATTGGGAAAGAAGAAAAAGGTTATTCAGTGCGGGGATTTTGGTGTTGAAGCAGCTAGCTTGAAGAGATGTAGAATTGGGTTTGATTTTATGACTGTTTGTCATAAAATCAATAGAATTTTGTAGAGTTTTCGAGATTTTTGCTTGTAGTTTTGCCTTGCTTGTTATGTGCTTCGCTAATTGTGACTTGCTAAACGCAACGACGCTAACGAACGTCGATTCTTTGTTAAAAGAATAATAGTCACAAAGTGCTACGAGTGTCTTCGTATATAAAATACAATTAAATCTTCGTAATTATATAAGTCCCCCTCCCCCTCTTACAAATATCCCCTACCTTGCAAGCTGCAGGAAACGAATGCCCCTGACTCAAACTGCCAAGTGAGTCTCTACCTTTGACCTACATCCGCCAAACCCGCAAAATAGTAAGTTTCTTTGTTTAATTTTCGCAAAGCCGCCGTGATCCAGTACAGGTACACACATACAAATAAATAATATTATTATCCTACTTTGAGAATTTTTGTGTGTGCATTGAATGATTTTAATGAATAATATGTGATATTTTGTGCAAATAATAAAGTGGTAATTTGTGTGTTGTGAGCAGAGATCGGATATGTATTTGTATAAATGTTCCATATACAGCAATGAGACTTTGTCCGTGGTTGTGAATTGTGATTGTGTTATCGTGTATGTCTTGTGTGTGAGTCTCATTTCGCCCCTATGTCATTCTTATAGCTACATAATTCATTTTTATTGCATTGTTTGAGTGAAATTAACTGCCTATAAGTTCTACACCGCCCCCACGACCCGGCTGAAAATTAATTTGCAGTAACGTGAAATTGATTGCTGAATGTAAATTGTGTATCTAAACCTCATTTTTAATCGCGAAAGTTTCATTTTGAAATTCACACCGCCCCTACGACCCGAATGAAAATTATGTCATAGTATTCTAAAATTGTGCCCCACGTGAAAATTAAGTGTTCACTGCTGATTTTTAGCTATAAAATAATTCATTGAAAGTCTACACCGCCCCTACCACCCGAGTGAACAATTAGCTGCAGTATTGTGAATTTAGTGCCCCATTGTAAATTTATGTTGCAGGAAGCTAACTTTTAGTTGCGAGTTCACCGAGTTAAGTATAAGTCGAGTCATTTTGTATACTACCAAGCTGAAGCCGTGCTCCTGTCGGGTGTTTAGTAAATTTTAATTTCATCAGCCAACGCAAGGCAAAAATAGTGAATAGTAATTACGACATAACTTTTGGCAATTATTGGAACTTTTTGACATTTATTGAAATTTTTGGCAATTATTGAAACTTTTCGGCATTATTGGGACTTTTTGGCAATTATTGAAATTTTTGGTAATTATTGGAACTTTTCGACATTTAGTGAAACTATTGGTCATTTATTGGAACTATTGGGCATTTATTAGAACTATTGGTCATTTATTGGAACTGGTGGTCATTTATTGGAAACTTTGGCATAATTACACCTGCATTGAATATAACGACGACTTTTATTTTCTAAAATGTCAACTCATAAGACCGAGAGTGCTGAGCTGATGGAGATGGTGGCGCAAGTTTTGAATCGTGTGAATGATTTAGAAAAGCGCGTATCTAGCCAAATTGGATCATCGGTTGAAAAATATTGATGTACATATAATATGATATATTCCGCCACTCAGGCCATTCCAAAGCTTCAAGTTTTGGTAATAAATTAATATCTAAGTATAGTGAGAGTCACTAATTTAACCTTTTGCTATTTATTAACTGTAAATATGAAATTTTTTATGACAATGTAATGTAATGTGCAATCTTATGTGAAATGAATGAATGAATGTGAGTTCCAGAAGCCCAGCGAAATAAATTATATAATAACTATTAACATACAGAACAGAAGTTCGTATGTTCATACAGGAAAACTAAATATTTTAAAATATTATCGTGTAATATTAAAGAATATAATTGTTGCGTTAATAGTAGAACAAAAAAGTATTTAGACAAAATATATCGATTGATTATATTGTATTTTGTAGAGCTGGGTTGGGACGGGCCGCCGTTGCTTTGGCCGCACCATGAATAATAAACTATTCAAAACAGATGTAATAAAGTACGTTAATTCTTTCTAAAGTTATCGGGCGAATAGACAAATAGATACACAAGGGAATCTTATAAAGTATCTTTCGATACTTAATAAACCATTGTAAAGGTCCATTTAAACAGAGGAGGAAACCGCGCTGTGAAATATGATACGGTGACAATAATTTTGACGTCAAATGCATAACATACAGCATGATAACTATCACTTCATATATTTTTAAAAACATCCATTCTAATTTTTGAAATAATTCCTGATTGGCAGTCTTCATATTCAACAGTTAATGGGTTTTACTTTAAAACGCATCTCTGATGCATCTGGGTGTGTTTAAAATCATTTGTATATTTAAAGCTACAATGGCACATTAGTTCCGTTGAAAAGTCAAAAAATTCTTGAAGGATTTGACCGATTGACCCCATTTTCGAATTTTGTTTTGCATAAGTCCTCGATAGTACATGTACTAAATTGGTCTAAAATATCTAAATCCGTTCTAAAGTTATTGTGGGGAAAGAGATACGTTCGGAGAGATGTGGTCTTCCTATAAAACAGCTCCGCTATTTAATAACCACGTTTCGTTTGGAGGGAAAATAGCTTTTGTTAAAACAAAATGAAGCCGTTACTTTTCTATACATGAGTGTGAATATAATATATTCTGTTCATAAAAACTTCAATCGGAGAAATTGACATAGAGCTAGTAATTACAAATAGATGTGAATCTTTATTTGTCATTTGTATCGCTCCAAATTTCGAATGATATAAAAATTTGGGTTCAAATACTTCCGCTATATTTTTACTCCAACTTTCTTCTTGTCGTGGCTTTAATACAAAAAATATAGCCATGAAAGCTAATAATTGTGTATTCATACATCTACTTTGCTGTTATTTAATCCACTGCCGATTTCAGGGGAAACCAGGGGGATTACACTTAATGAAGGCACGAAGAGTGATACACAATACTTGATGTTCAATTAAAATAACTTTATTCAACTAATTAATTGACTTGACACTTGAGAAACACTAAATTACTAAGACGGTACGCTGCTCGCGTTACTCCTTGCAATTCTCTAGTGAGACTTCTCTGCTAGAGTTCTCCTGAGAGACTGAAGAGAAATTGTAGGAGCACGGCGAGTTTAGTCTAAAACTACTTACTACGTATTGGAAACGTTAAACAGACGCCACGTTACACATGACACTTCACTCAACAAATAAGAATCATGGCGTGTTTCCTTAAATACTAAAATAAATATTACTTAATTCCAAATACCTTAAATATAACAATAATGGCATTTTAGCCTTACATGAGCATAGATTGTAAAGGCTGGGGCTAAACCACGCACTAAAGAAGTCAGCGCCAGACCAAACCACCAAACTCTCGAAGAGAGATACAGGA
>JABASD010005327.1:0-12709 GCA_019776165.1 Pogonognathellus flavescens | reverse complement strand
ATGTAATTTGAAACTATAAAAATGATGTGACACCAACTATGTAATCATATATTTAAATGTTATGTCTAAGCAGTCAATGGGCGAATCAACCTTAATTAGCTGTAATTGCAAATGTATTTAGAAATTAAGGCGTAAGGACCATGGTCATATCGCCGTGAATAAAAACTATTATTATTATTACATTATAATTATAATGATAAACATTATAAACATTATAATTACCAAACATATTATACTAAATTTTTTTGACTCAATTTAGATACTGTCAAATAACAAATAGCTAAAATTATAATGCATGCATGCCCAACTTGTCAAAAAAATAGGTTATTTGCGGCCGATGGCCGCAAATAACCGATTTTTTACACTTTGGGCAACCCCCCCAAACGTTTGGGCAGCCCCCCAACTGGCAATCCTAGTTACGCGCCTGAATCGAACTTACAAGTTCCCAATTGCCGGTCGGTCACTCGCACCTCAATCCGGGCACTTCTCCACAATAACAATTAACAATGATTGAAGCAATTTAGCTACATAAAAAACTCGAGTTACATAAAAATTATGTTTACAATACAAATTATCCAAGGTAGTCTAATTATTTCATTCATAACATAATCATAATTACCATTTTTTAAATTTTCGAAATGAAGATGCGATCTTCAATTGATAATTAATTTCTACGTTGAGAAATATTAAAATTATTTGTAAATCTATTTATTGTCAAAAGTTGGGAGTTCCGACTGCACTTGTTGCATTTTAACTTGTACGTAACTGAAATTAATCCTTGTGCAGCGGCGCAGCGGGTAATACAAACGCGGGAGTGGATGAAGCAAATATGGTGTCTTCCAATTTTTAATTGTCTACTCCAGCCTCCAAAATTGAAAATTAACTAATTACCTGCCTTATAAATTATATAATTACCATATAAATTAAACAAACACCTGAAATGGAATCGTTACAACAACAAAACAGTGACATTGTTTGTGTCATCTGCTTCGACAAAGTTAAAACGAAAAATATTGCATCATCAGCTGAAGAACTAAATAAAGTATTCAATAATTGTGTGACATTCTTAGACAATTTAATTGTCATCGAGCCATATGACAATGAAGCTGGATTGGTGTTTTGTAACCTGTGCTTGGATTTCGAGTCGAATACTGCTAAATTCAGTAAACACATTTCATCGCTTCAGAAGAAATTATTAAATTTAAGACTCGCATTTTCAGCAGGAGTTGTTCATCGTCGAAATCAATTTTTTGAAAGAAAGAAGCAAACAGGTACCAGCATTCGAAAATTCTCTCATAAAAATTATTATATGTAACACAATTGTAATCAAAGGCAAGGGCGTATCCAGGATTTCTCTTTGGGGGCACAACATAATAAACAGCTATGGGGTGGGCATCGGAAAAGTCCGCAAAGTGATTTTTCCACATGTGGGCCCCCTTCAGCATGCACCGTTTTCAAATTCTAGATACGCGTTTGAATTGACATGGTGAATAAAGGATTTGTTATTTATTGATGATTGAATGGTGTAGGAGAAATAACTGCTGGTGGAGAAAGTATTTGTGAAAGTAACGATGCGTCAATTCTCCGAACTCCTCCTCCTCCAACGACAGCAATAAACATCCAAAATGTGCAACAAGTCGTGGAATCTCCGTCCGCAGATATTCCATTGTCAGAAACTTTGATTGAATCAGTAAAGGAGAGTCAGTCAATTGATCGTATTCTTGAAGAAGCTCACCTTGAAAACGTAGAAAACAGTTTGGCAGACCCCGAACCGGCCAGCAGTGAAAATGAAGATGTAATGATCACCAATAATTCGGACTTGATGAAAACCGTCAAACTACCTTTCATTCTTTTAAACAGTAAGTACAAGTTTCAGTTCGTTTTCAGCCTTTTCCGAGTATTTAAGTATTAGTATTGTTTTGTGAAGATATTCTAATGCATTTAATTGAAGCTTTATTAAGCAACAAAAAACTGTCGTTTAAATAATACAAGTCTCAAAACGAACCGTTTTGTTTGACGGAAACCAATAACTATTATGATTCTTTTTGGTGTAGGGATAAGTTTGGATGCAACTAAAAAACGGGAAAAGACTGTTTGTGGAAATCCGCGTGAAAATAATTCTCCAATGAAGAAAATTGACGCAGAAAATGATTCTAGGCAAACAGATAGCGATCCTAGATGTTCAAAATATCGTGGAATACAATTAAATCGTTCTGCATCTAAAACACCAACATTCAACTGTTTAAAATGCCAAAAGACATTTCCTTTTCAAAGTGTTTTGAATTTACACCTCAAAATGTACTGCAAGGCAATGACTCTCCATACTCCCAAATATGCAAATACTAAAAGAACCAATCATCCGAATCACAAAAAGATCAATGGAAAAGTGGGATGGAAAAAACTGCCGTGCTCATTTTGTCAAAAGTTGGTTCACCCGCAATATCTAAAGAGTCATGAAAAATACCACACAGGGGAAGCACAGTACAAATGTGAAATTTGCGAAAGGATGTTCGTTACTTCAAGTCATTTAAAGGTGCAGAAAATAATTCACTCCAATGTGAAGGCATTCAAATGTGACGTTTGTGACAAGGCTTTTCGACAAAAATCACATTTAAACAGGCATGCATTAATTCACACTGGTCTGAAGCAATATAAATGTGAAATTTGCCACAAAATGTTTTCCGATAAATCAAATTTAAAAAAGCACGAAGTAATTCACACTAATGTGAGAGCATACAAATGTGACATTTGTCAAAAGGCTTTTCGTCAAAAGTCAACTTTAATCAGACATGCAGTAATTCACAGCAATTTGAAGCAATACAAATGTGAGATTTGTAAAAAATGTTTTCTTCGAAGGTCAGAATTAAAACGTCATGAAACAATTCATAGGGAAGACAGGAGACATAAATGCTTAATTTGCAATGAAATATATTCCTCCCCAAGGGGCTTACAATTGCACGAAAAGATCCACCTTGAAGGAAGACAATACAAATGTGAATTTTGCCAAAAGAAATTCTCGTTTGTTAAACATTTCCATATACATATAAGATCTCACACTGGGGAGAAGCCGTATAAATGTTCATTTTGCGAAAAAGCATTTAGTTGTACAAAGTATGTCAAACTTCATGAACGTATTCACTCTGAGCAATATCATTATGAGTGTTCATTTTGCAAAAAAGGATTTAAGTTTGCTACGAGTTTTGAATATCATGTTAGAAGACACGTTGGAGAACGGCCGTACATATGTGTGGTGTGTAAACAGGTGTTCTTCACTTCAGGGCAATTAAAGAATCATACAAAGGTTCATGCCACAGAGACACAGGGCAATGCAGGCAATGCTGCTCGGTTGTTGTGAAGAATTAACTACAAAATATTTTTATGTGATTATTTGATGTACATGTAAAATGTTTTAATAACGTGGCTCAAGGTAAATATTTTAAAGGGACGAATTTAATTCATGCATGACGCTAGCGTACTTTAGGTTTTAAAACTTAAACTTTGTTAAAGTTGCCAATGTCAGTTTAAAAATTAAGTCTCAATATTTAATTTTTAAATTCAAAAGTATCAAACTAAGGGTGCTCTATTGTACGGATTATTTAGTATTATGGAGCAACCGAGCATGAGGTAATAACTTATGAAATGAATGAATTTACAATGAACAAAGTTAATAATAAAGAATAACAATTTTAGGCGGTGGATTCAAACATTGTTTTTAGTAATTATTAATATACTTTATTATTTTGATTGATTTTGTGTTAATGTTTAAGACCATTAGTTTGTTAATTATTTGTACATAAAGTTATTCAAATCAATGTTAAAATTGTAAGATGGTACTTTTTAATTTTTAAGGCGGTCATCAGAATACTAAGTGCTGATTACAGCGTTTGAAATTAATTGCATGATTTTAAATTCAAATATATTTAAAAAAATGGTTTGACTATAACTTAGTTAATTTTTATGGCAGCTTTTAAAATAATAGACTTTGATGGCTTTTTTGCACTTCAATTGAGACACTCAAAAGTATATTTATATTAACTACTGTATACTGATAATGTTTTCGCTTTTAATGGCAACATAAGCAGCTAGGAAAGGAAGCAGTAAAAAAGTCTCTATTGTTATAAAGGGTTTTTTGTCACATACATTGTGTGTAACTTGGGACATTTCTATTTTAAACAATTTAATCGTCATCCTCTTCTTCCTCGTTTTCAACCTCTTCTTCTTCCTCCTCTTCAGCCTCCTCTTCATCTTCAGCCTTCTCTTCATCTTCAGCCTCTTCTTCATCTTCTACTTCATTGGTATCTTCTTCAGCGTCTTCGTCATCCTCTTCTTCATCTTCTTCAATTTCTTCTTCCGACTCATCATCATCGTCCCCAGCGGCCCTCTTTACTAATGGCTGATCTGTAGTAGTTGAAGCAGTAGGAGTAGTGGTAGTAGTAGTAGTAGTACTCGTAGTCAAATTCAGCGACTGTAGTAAATTTTGAATCAATTGGTTCCATGCTGTCGGAAAATAATATAAATGTATTAAAGACATTGCCATTGAATATAATATATTAAATATGCCAGCTAAATATAGGAACATTTACCTTGAAAGAAGATTCTTGGTGATGCCACTTCATTGATTTCACTTGGAACTACTTGGACATCCAACTCCGTTGTCTAGAAAAAAAAATCATATTTGTTAGTATTTAGTTTAAAAAACAATTTCATACGCAATTACATAATTGAATGAAAAAATAAACGTCTGATTAGTTGGCAATTACATTTTCTAAGGGTAAAGAAGAGCAAGATACGATGAGTACAGTCATTACTGCAAAAATGAATATTTTCATCATTTTTCTTGTTGTATCGTGAATTTCGTGAACACGTTTGTAATTACAAGTGAAAAAAACTATTGCGACTCTGTGACAATTGATGAATGAAGAAGATGACTTGTACTGTATCGTTTGAAGCGTCATATTTCTCTTTATATACTACTTGGTGGATTTTTGTGAGTTGTAAAATGTATTACTGAAACACAACAATGAAAAATGTGTCTCATTTAGTTTTCCGCATTTTTTGCTACTATATAATTCATAAACACAGATTTTTACTCGTGTTCTTGTATTGTGTGCACTAATGGTAACTGAATCGAAGTTTTCCTGCATTTCATCTTTCTAATCGGTAACAGTAGAATTAAAAGTTTTAATATTCTATACAATTCATCATTAAAGCATTAGTTAAAATTATATTTTATATTGGATCAAAATGCAAAAGAATGTATCTAAATGCAACAGATATTGTAATTTTTAAACAGGAAGGATTTTAAATTCTATATTATTATCATAAGTAGAAGAAGTGCTTAATGCGCCTCTATTATATTGGGATCTGGCATTGGAAAATGCAACTACTTATTTGTTCGCATTTGCAAAAGTAGGAACTCGCCGAGTTTTGTGATAAATATTGGTTTATAATTTATCCAATAATTTGACATTGAGCTCTATCTGTATTTAAGACATAAATGAATAACTTAATCAAATCATCAGATTCGTTGATGCACTGCGTCAATAATAAACATAAATCTATATCAGTAGCATCCAAGGGCGTATCTACAAATGGGTTCGCCAGGCTTGAGCCTCCCCCTCAGATTTGGGGAAAAGCGGGTTATTTCACAAAAAATTGTTGCAATTGCAAATGGCCACGGATTTTTGTCTCCAATTGTAACCTCTCCCAAACCCCTCAAGCAATTACCATCTGTGAATCCTAGATACGCCTTTGGTAGCATCTGTTGTTAAACAACACCATTAATTTTTATATTTAAACATTGTCATTTCAGCATACCGTTTAGTATGTGGATACATATGAATGTGATTTCTATTATTGTTATTGCACTGGCGGTAGTTATATACTTGGGCAGGTATTTTCAATATTACTTTCATTTATGATTGAACCAGAGTTTTTTAATATATTATATGAGATGTTGAATAAATGACGATTTAACTATATGTATAACAAAACAATATTATGTCTCAGGAATTGGTCATTCGTATGTTATACTTATTGATAGCTAATAGTATAGCTACTAGCTACCACAACTTTCCACATTTATTTTAACCTTCAATTAGCTGTAATATGGCTCCTACATACAATTCTGTTTCGTCAATGTTATATTTTATTTTATTATTACATACGTACTTTTTTTATATCATGTGTTGCTTTCTTTCTTCTATTAGCAGAAAAGAATAAAAAAACGGCTGCAGAGAACTGAAGGTTTCATAGCAATACACGAGGCAAAGGTTTCATGAATTTTATATTAACTAAAGCCAAAAATACACATCTAGAGTTTGCAAACACATGACGTATAATTGAAATTTAATTATCTATACATACTTTTCTAAGCTTTGTGTCCATGCACATTAAATATTTCAAGAGTACACATTGGCATATTTAGGCAGATTGTCCGTCAGTGTTTAAATTTTTTCTAGTAAACATTTTGCAAATCATGTAGTGGTACGAATAATATACCTTTCCACCTTCATAATTAAGTTAAGTGTTGTTCTTGGGCTGATTTGATGTTTTTCTTTGACATAATTTTGAGGTAAAATGATATGGAATTAATTGTAAGTACATAATTTTATTGTTTACCTAAGCTGTGTCCGATTCGTCAGCTAATAATGCAAAAATACGACCAAAACTTTTTGCAGGAAGTGACTCACTCGCAAAACAATTGTTTGTAGATATTATATTAACCAAATCCAATAATACACATCTACAGTTTGAAAACACATGTCGTACGATTTAAATTTAATTATCTACATCCGTTTCTAAGCTTTGGGTTGACATTATTTCTTCGTTGGTATTTTCGATAGATTGTCCGGATTTGTCCGTGACGGGTGTGTAAATTGTTCTTAGTAAACATTTTGCAAATCATGTAGTGGCACTTCATAACAAAGTTAAGTATTGTTCTTTCTTGGACAAACTGATAATTTTCTTTGTCCTAATTTGAGGTAAAATGACATGGAATTACGTGTACATAATTTTTGTGTTCACCTAAGCTGTATCTCGTGTACGATCCGTCAGCTAAAAATGGATAAATACGACCAAAACTTTTAGCAAAAGCGACTCACTCGCAAAACAATTAATTGTAGATCTTCCCCCTAAAGTTCCTGAGCAATGGTCGGTTTAAATTATTTTAAGGCCAAATATGGGGATGTTGTGTCTTTCTTGAAAGATGAGAATTCGACTTTTACTTTATTATCTTGGATAATTTACACACAGTCTCATTGGTGGAACAGTATTCCATATAATTGGAATTTTAAAACAGATCGTTTGGAGTTTGTGAAATCAAAATGGCGGTTATGTGTTTGGAGATGCAGTATCTTGTTACAATGGGTTCATACGATTATTCATGCAATGAAATTAATAGAGATATTTTCGGATAAGAATAGTTCCACGAAAGAAAATATCCTGGACTTAGTTTATATGGCGGTACATACAACAACGTCACTTTTAGCTGTAACAAATATAACCAAAGGCCACGCTATAGCTCAACTCGTCAACATCGTAAAGCGCTTTGATAAAAAATGGAAAGGTAACTTGACAAATATCTTAAAACAATATTTCATTCTTACTCACTTTAGTTTTTGCAAACTATATAGAATGAAAATTAACAAATATTGAGTCATGTTAGAAATTTTTCGCGTTTTAAATATTTTATAGCGTTTCCTAATTTCAAATAGTAATATTATTTTTTCAGTGTTTCATTCAATAAATATTGAGATTCTAATAAGTAAAAGTTATGATTTGTAACACATTGCATAGATACCCAAAATTTACGGGTTTACGGGCCTTGAATATTATAACTTTAAACGGATCGGGTTCAAGACGTGACGAAAACTTTCAGGTTCGGGTCGGGTTCGGGCAAATCAAAAGTAATCAAAATGTTTTCTCTTCTTTAGTAAGATTGGCAATGTGAGAATGATAGACCTACTTGATCAACCAATTTTTACCCTCAAAAGGGGGTCGGGTTTCACATTTTCGGGTCGGGTTTATATTTTTTCCGACAGAACAAAAAGTCTCAGCTTCAAAGCGACTTTTGTAATTTTTTTCCCTGGGGAAATGGGTTAGGGTAGGGTTTGGGTTTAACATTTTTCAGGTCGGGTTCGAAAAATCGTGCCCATTCCCAAGTCTAAAGGTTAGCTTCATATTAATTTTTTTTTAAATAGATACAACATCATTGGAGAAATTGGAGAAAATAGATATGGTTGTAAATATGTTACTTCTGTCAGTGTTATCACAACTTTTCTTTATCCTGCCGTTCCATTTGCTCCTCTACGCTGCCAACCCGTGCAAACAAGTATATACACTCAATTATTACATGCTGGGGCCTTCGTCGTGCAAAAATTTGCATTCACGTGCATACATAGCCGGAGGAATATATGAATTTTTTACAGCGGGAGGAAATATTAATGTGCTATTATTTATCTTCGTAACTGTGTTCATAACTGTTCAACGTCTTTTGCTTCGAATGATGCAAATAAGGTAAGTCGTCAGAATTAATAAGAAATCTTGTACAACCTGTAATATCTAATTGATGTATGTTGTGTCGTTGCTTAATTTTTTTCAGTTCGTTAAAGGCGATTAAAAGGCTGAAAGAGAATTCCACGGAGCTGTGTAAACTATACCGCTGTCTGTGGGTAATATTTAAAATGCAAGAGAATTGTTTTCGCTCAGTTGTAATTCCAGCGATAGTATCATTGATGTATTTCATTCTTGTGGGCTTTTTGTACTCAACTTTGGTTATGTATCACGACACTCCTCTGTCAGGTTACCTGATATTTCCGGTAGGGCTCTTCAGTACAGCAATAGCTGCTTTGCCCATTACTGCAACGTTTGGGGTAATGAGCAGTCTCTCGGAAAAGTTTCTTCAAAGATGGAAATCTCAATTGCAGCTTTCAGACCAATATGAAAGGAAATTTCTGAAAGCGTGTAAACCATTTCGAATCATTGCCTCAAATTTTTCCATGCAAAAAACGTATGTTCTCCTATTTTCTCGGTCAGCATTGGAAGATACAGCTGCACTTCTTATTTCTATGTAATATCAATGTAGCTTTTATAATCTTATAATATATCCTAGTTTTGAAATGATAGCTGATCGTGTGAGCTTTATTGTGTTAAAGTAAGCATGGCATAAATTAACGGAGCATATAAATAGATAGATAATAGAGGGTAGTGCGGGTGTCGGGCACCCGCAAAAAACCCGCACCCGTGCGGGTGCGGGTCGGAAGTTTTGGGAATTTGCGGGTGCGGGTGCGGGTCGGGTTTTAAAGTTGGTAAATATGCGGGTTTTATTTTACATATACGTGGAATATATAATATTATATTAAATAGCATAAAGTAAACAATCAACACGATAGCGTTCACAATTTATGAAGAAATCAGCATGTAATTCAAATCAGATGCAAATTCAATAGATTTAAGTGAATTACACCAAGGTTTTATAAATTTGCGGTTTTTTTGCGGGTGCGGGTCGGGTGCGGTCTTTACTTTGTCGAGATTTTGCGGGTGCGGGTCGGGTGCAGCCGTTCGCTCGTGCGGGTGCGGGCCGGGAGCGGGTTCGAAAATCTCTGACCGCACTACCCTCTAATAGATAAGTTATTTGGGTGCAAACCAATTTCAGTTTTGCTAATATATTTTTTAATTTTATTGTGAAGAATAACTGAAGCAAAAACTATTGCATTTCAATAGTTGCCATTATTTAATTTGCTTGGTTATTCTAAATACCTCTTACCATAATAATGTATTTAAATTTAGATTTAAGCATTGTAGTGCATTTATGATAATAATTATTTCCTTTATTTGTAGTGATGAATTCCTTTATTTGTAGTAATGAACTCATTTAATTGTAATGACGAATTCCATTATTTGTAGTGATGAATTCTTTTATTGCTTTGACACATATTTCCTTTTCACTCACTTATTGTAAAGTGATTTAATTTGAGTATTTACTGATTTAATGAAATTCTCGTTCTTTCTGCACAAAATTTTAATATAATAAAGTTGTTTTTGTTGTTCCAAATTTTTACTTTAGTTGAATAGTTTGCATTAGCATAAGTAGCACTCTGTTATTGCTAGTAGCAGACAGTTGACTTGTCTTGTTGGTTGACAGTCGTTCTCCATCTTACAAGTTATGTCAATCAATCGAAATCAAATACCATAATGGTTTACCCAAGGTGGCATGGAGGTAGCTCTATATTATTTTTCCACATAAGGTGGGTGCATGAGGGAATTCTGTACAAAATTGTCATCCAAGTCAAAATTAAAATGTTAGTATTTTACTATGAATGGGTGAAATGACATCCAATAGTTATTACTCTTCGCTGTACTTATATCTATACTCATATAAGCTACATTCTTTCTTTCCGACATGCGACAGGAAATGTCAACTCTCAGCAAAAAATTTACAACTAGATCAATTCTCCTATGAAAGCGATCATGATCAAAAATCACTGGCAAAATATATTAGTCAACTTTGAATAACAAACTTTTTCCCCAAATAAATAATTTCCTTTGTAATCAGTCCAAAAATGGTAATCGGTTTTCACTCGTACCAGTAAAAATATTTTTCATCCTTTTATAGTACGACTGGTTTTAACATAATATGTAGAATATGTACAACTGACTGTAATTATTTTACCAAGACGGAAAAAGGCTTTACAAGCAGTAGAAATATTTAATCAATCAAAATCAAATGCACTTACCATGATTTACTTCACTTACGAGTAAGAAAACTTTTCATGGCGCCCGACATACTTTTAAATTGATTATTTTATACAGTACCTATAATAGTACCAACTAATGTTACCTAACATTATTTTCCTTCTCCAAGAATATTCTTTCGACAGACATCAATTTCGCAATACCGAAAAACTCAACTTAACTCTCAGCGAAAAAAAACTAAATACAAAACACATTCCTTAAATAAATGAATTTTTTGTGGAGTAATTGTGTTTGTTTATCAGACGAAGAATGATAAATCGCTTTTTACTCGTCGCAGTGAAAATATTTTTCACACTTTATGGTAAGACTGGTTTCTGCATATACGACTGCCAATTTCCCAAGAAGAAGCAGAAAGGTGGCCTACCTGTTATTGTCAAAATAGCAAAACAAAAATGGAGAAAAATATTCTTCGTATTCGGTTTCTTCAACGTCATACTTGAAATGGGGTTTTTGACATACTTCATTGTGGAAGTAGGACTGAAATCAACATCAAATATCAACTTCAAGCTCATGGTTCCTGGAATACTAGCTTTGACGTCCATGTTTCTTGCTATTGTGTGTATGGTCACAATTTTGAGAGATATGGAAGACCCGACATACGTCATGGAACTCGTGATGGCAATAGATGTCCACTTAGAAGGTAAACGCCAAATTATGGCCAAAGAAAATAAACCCATTTTTACAAACGGCCTAAATATTTATCGAAGCAAACATATTTAAAAAATATTTTATTTTATTTTTAAGTATCAAAAGCGACACATTTGGGGCATTTTGGGGTATTGTGAGACAAAATCGGGGTAATTTTGGGTGATGTGAGACACATTTGGGTATCCTTGTGTTGACTTTAGTGGTTGCACCACATTGTTGTCAGTGGTAGATTGCTGTATGTTTTGTTGTATGTTGTAGAGGTTGCGGACAAAGTTTAATTGTCCGCGTACATACGGTCAGACAGACAGGAAAGCAATTCACAAGATTTATCTTCGATAAATAATAAATAAATAATCTTGTAAACGAATAATATTTGACAGAGTTGTTTCAAAACGAGTTGAAGACGATCAAACCGGGCATTTGGTATGGAGTAATCGGATTCGGAGTCTGCTACATGGTGATTGCAATGTTCTTCATGGGAATTCTATTTGGATTATTGGTTTCCCTAAGTCCAAGCCCGAAGTTCCGAATATTTTTTGCCGAATCCATCGGAATAAACAGAATCTACGGGAATCACTTTTCAATCCGAATTTTTGTGGGGATTTGGATCTTCTCTGTGGCGGTTCAACTGTTGTCAGCAATCACGTGTTACCTGATGATTGGGATCATCTTTCTCCAAATCATGAAATTCTGGCTATCGCTGTTGGGAAAAATGAAATTCCCAAATGAAAAGGAGCAAGTGGCTTTCAGATTGTTGACGATTGCAATTCAAGAAGTTAATCGTCATGCAAATCTGCTGAACACAACGCTTGTCTTCATGGGGCAATTCCTAATTGTCTCCAGCATATTCGGCACACTTAAATTATACGATGACATGGAAATGCCAAGTTATCTCATATTGCCATTCTTCGCCATTGTCAGCATAGGCGTAGTGGCTGCCTTTCTGCCTCAAGATGCGTATGCTCACACTCAGTCAAGCAAAATCATAACAAGATGGGAAAATCGTCCGGACGCATTCAGACACAAATTTTGGAAAAGTTGTCGACCTTTGAGGATGGAAGCGAGACCATTTTTCTACGTGAAAAAAGGCACTACAACCACCTTCATGCAAATTGCTCTCGACAACACCATCGATTTGCTTATTTCATTCTAAAATATCTTAAATTCACTTATAATTCATATTAAGATATGAGTCATTACTAATTTAAGTGATAACAAAACGAGTTGAAGACGATCAAACCGGGCATTTGGTATGGAGTAATCGGATTCGGAGTCTGCTACATGGTGATTGCAATGTTCTTCATGG
>JABASD010005326.1:0-12709 GCA_019776165.1 Pogonognathellus flavescens | reverse complement strand
GCGCCAAATAAAAAGAGCCGTCACTCATGCGCATTAAAAAAAGAGACGAATGAGACACAATTCGGCGGCTTTTGCTTCTGGATTGTAAGCCCCTATTACTTCCCTCTATTCCTATAGGTTAGGTGTAGCTTAATAATTTTGTTTGTCAATTTGCGAGTTTTACAAATTATGTAGAGTGAAGTCCATTATATAGGTAAATATTGGTATCATCAGAGAGTATTGTTGTATTTGTAGGCAACTATTGAAAATGTGGTTGAGTTCTGCACGATTGTCCTCAATAGAATTTAGAAAAGAATTTTTTAGTGTCGTATTTAAGAATTAAGTACCACATGCCATACACCATATCAGAGGTGCAAATAAAGTAAAATGTGATTCAGATCAATCTAGCATGCTTGTAAGTACGCAATGCGTATTTGTTGCGAATATAATACACTGGAATACAAAATGAAATGTATTTTATATGTTTGTGTCCGTTAGTTGAGGCATTCTCATGTAACATGTATTTATTTGCACATAGTTTAGACGCTTAAATGACGTGTGAGTTATTGGTTCCGGCTGAAACGTTACAACGTTGTAAGAAGTACCTTATCCACCACTTACATTACTGTTATCTCAGCTAACTAGTACGCACATAAAATGTAGCTAACTGGTTGTGATGTCATTATAAACAGTACAATAGATATATGAATGCAAAAAGAAAGGTAATTGATACTGATGGGCAGTGTTAATAATAATGGTAATAATTTTAACTGCCTCTCGAGTCTTCGTGTGTCCTCCTGGTTGCAATAATAGGCACAATGTCATAACTGCCAAAAATGAATTTCATTGAAAAGCAATTGAAATGTTTTTCTTAATGCACACTTTGATTTCAAGTACAAGGCTCATGTACTATTTACAATTAAAATGGCAAGAGACCGTGCTACAAAATTTCATCAAGGTTAATACAAACGATATTACGACGTCGTGAAATGGAGGGAGGCGAGTAAATGGGTACTGATGATACGTAAGTAGAATTTATTTGCTGAGTAAAACTTGATTTGAAAACAGTCAGAGTCAGTGTGAAAGAGTTAGCTGCTACGACTTGACATGCCTCACGGCATTTATAACATAACTACTCTGCCATTTGCCGTGCCTTATTTTCTTTGATTATCAGCCGTGCACAGTTTTCCTATAATAACATTGTGTGTGCAGGTACTCCCTAACAAAATTAAATAAGTTTGTCAGGCTTTTTCATATATAAATACATAAAGTAGTTTCAGATGGTATTTTTTAACTTGGTGATGTTGACAGAAGCTCATAGCCAATGCTTATTATGCATGACACATACGGCAATATGACATAATATACAACAACATGACACAAACGTAATTCTAAAAAACTTGTAAGAATAATTGTTTTCGAAATCTCATATTAAAATTGCAAATTCGTTGAAAGTTTAATGAAAATAATGAAGATAGTTGTATAATTATTATTTGCAGTAATTATAATCAGTCTCTGTATAGGTATTAACTTATTTCCTTTTGAAAGCCTGTACAATTTTAATTTAAATTCGTCATTCTTTGGCTTCTTTTCCATTCAGCAATATTTAATTAGATCTAGCTTTATATAATACCTTTACGTTATAATTATAATCTTTTATTACTAAAACTGAAGTAGTAATTTTTGAGCTGGTGCAAATACTTTGAGTTTATAACGTAATGATGATGTAAGATTTTATAGTGCCGAGGAGACTTGAAAAACCTATAAGTGATAGAAATGATGATGAGCGAGTTCCACCCATAACTCTAATATTTTATGTGTTATTACTTTTCTTGTGTACTACTTACCTATACTGCAACCCGTATTACGTAGTGTTTGTCTGTTATAATATAAAGAAAAAAGTTTGCGTAGAAACTTAATTAAGTCGTCTTGCGAACTACAAAGTAGATGAAGAAAATGTACGGAGGAGTTAAACCATATGAAATAAGAAAGGCAATGAAAGGAAACCATAACATTCAAAGGCAAATTGAATTAAGCTGGAGCTTTAAACTACCTTCCCCAGACATAACGTACCCGGAACAGAGGATTTAATATTTGCGTTTCTTTGATTTTCAACTTATTCATGTAGCACCAAATAGCAAATTCTAACTACTTATAAACCCTCTTCTGAACACATACAATTGAATTCCTTGACTTTTCATTCTTTGATACCATTTTGGAAAAGAAACTGGAATTTTTGTTACGTTTCTTGGAAAATTCAGGGTCTCTTGACCATATTAGGGTACTTCAGGTATTTCTTGTAAAGATTTATCCTCAATGATACCAAAGGTACAACGCTTTCTCAGAAATAAATGTAAGTAAAAGATATTGTGACAACGACTGAACTAAAGTAAGTTCTTGAAACTGTGTCGCCAAAGTATATATACCTAACGCCATTATACAAATATGAAGAGCACATGTCTCACATTGAAGGATCAGCATTGATATTTGATAAGTTTTGTAAAGAAATAGAATTTCGCATGAATATTATTAAAATCTAGCGTGTCTCAGAGATAGTACTTGAGAAAAGGGAGTAACCCCTAATTAATCACTTCTAAAAATGAAGCATTGAGAAAAGAGCCTTTTCATGTGAACTGGGAATTAATTTCTATTCATTTTGTAAAGTATCCGAATAAATGGAACAGTAGTTTGTATTCCAACATCTTTCGTTTGTTTTCCTCATGCAAATATGCTGAAAGTAAAATCGCAGGCTAAGCAGATTATAATTCAGACTGGTTATTGAGTCCAGTTCGTTGAAGCGAAAGGAGTGGAGAAAGGGTCTGGTTGCATGATGGTTTTCTGGAATTGGTGTACGATGCAGTAATGGTGAACTAACTATTTAAGTGAGGACTCTCCTCCGGAGCAGAATTATTAATTGAGCTGTATATTACAGCCAGTTGCATTCAATACTAGTTTGCTGACTGTAGTTGATTGTATTGTGCTGTTTCACGAACATGGAAAGTTGAGAGAGCAGATTTTCTTCATGTTAAACTTTGGGAGAGCAGTTGAACTATTTACTCAAATGAAGAGAGATAATGACTTTAATTTAGTGATTTTGCTTTGCTTAGCAAAACAAAGAGACAGATATGCCTAGGTTAATGCATTTCTGTTGAAATACGGATGAACCATTGCAGTTCTGCAAGAGTTCGTACAGCTTTTATGAGTCACTGCTTGTGCAGCAGTTCCCTGTACTAATAATTTCCTACACGTAGCCATAAACTATTTTAAAGTCGATCTCATGCACTGTTTATCAGAAACTGTTATGATTACCTAAATAGAAATTATCCTCTCAGAGTGTGATGGAATTGGAGAAAGTGTGTTAGTTGTCAAGTCACATCATGCAAAATTCTACAAGCTGGCGCTCCACAATAAAGTCGTAACTATTTTTATCTCTAATTCAGGGTATAAAATGCACTTGGATTGTATTCATTACTGCAAACGCTTATCTACATCTACAAACATTAAGCTAATTTAATGGCACTGTTTCACACATGAGCTTAATCGATGCAAAAATCTACTTATGGCTTTGATAAGCATTTATGAAGAAAATTATATGTTATACGAGCAGAATAAAACGATTACCTACCTATACCACATGAATTGAGTTACATTTGCAAATTAGTTAAAGCCTGTCTATAAAAGGAAGTTGAAGGAAATTGTGGAATTACTTCTTATTATGAATTCCAACGAAGTTTTATTTGACGCAGTGTTTTCAGCTGTCAGGATTTTCTACACTCTCAGTGTTTTGTAAATGTAACTTTATTTTAGTTAAATATCGATTTGACCTATACGTCTTTGGTATATATACTGTATGGAAAGAGTATAAGTTTAGTTTTCATATAACCATATCTCACATTATAATATTGCAGAAGCCTTCCAACTTGTTATTACTTTCTTATAAAACCAACATCTACTAAAAAGTGTGAAGTTACACTCAATTGACTCAATGTTACTCAAATAAATTTGACCGAAACATCTAATACATTTCCATATACATTGAAGCCTTTCTTGTAGAACCATAAAAAGAAGTAGGGCAAATGAAATAAAACACGAGGCTACTTGCATTATATTTTTACAAGATAGCTTTACTTAAGATAAATACAAGTGTTATAGTAACTGCGACGAGTTAATCCCAATAAGGAGGAAGAATAAAATCCGAAATAAAAATGTCGTCTTGGGTTATTTCAGTTTTAAGTATACCTACTTGATTTTGACGAAGCACTCCATAAAATGAAAGGAAGACATAGTTGATGGTGAAGGACTGAATGTGACGATCAAGTAACTGACGTTGCTTGTACTTGATTTGTTGTTTGGTTTCTGTAGTATCGTTCCAAATTAGTAGCTGCGCTGTCTCTCAGGAATTAACTCGAGTCTTTACTGAAGTAGTCATTCGGATTACAATTAGCTGGGATCGTGCAACGTTTTAATTGCCAATTTCCACTGGTTATCGATCCGCAACTATAATCGTGCCTCCAGCTAAATCCCAAATAGAATCAAATGAAATCCCTTTTGACATGAGTTTGTCTCTTGTACTAAATAAGTGACCAGATTCGTTTTGCTCTACTCAAGCTGTTCATTTTACCTGCAGAAAATAGTTTCAAGAAGATTCTCAGTTTGACTGCCACATTTAAAGTCTATTAAGTCGATTCAATGCGCAGTGAATGATACATACATATAACCGCCGGAACAAAAGAATTGATTGAGATTGCACTAAAACAGTAGGTAAAACTCTGCCACTTATTTCAAATGGAAGATCATGACTTGATATGCTGTTTTACTGTTTAGAATCAGTTTTATTGCTTTTATTGTGGTAGGTAGCAATATTCATCCATTGCAATAATCAATACTCTTTACATTGGCTGTACCTAACTACTTACCTATATGCAAAAATCCTGCACGTGGTTCTAAGGTGGATGCTGTGCAGAAGATTGGTAATGATGATCATAATATTATTAAGAAACGCAGTTACTTTTATAAGAATCGGTTTTACGTCCGTCTGTCTGTCCGTCTGTTCGCCGGATAACTCAAGAACGGTTTGAGATATTCACTGCAAACTTAGTACACGTATTCTAGTGGTCTATTGGAAGGTGCGTTAATACAGTCAGAACTGTACATTGCATTTTAAATGCTGCTATGTCAATAATAGTTGGATTTGAAAGTTAAACCCGCTAAATTTAAATTTGGAGGTTGCCAATGACATACAATTTTTAAATGCATGTACCAGTCAAGTAAATATATTGCAGCTAACACGGTTTCACAGTTAATGTTATCATGTCATAGTTCACACCACAGTGTCACTGTTCCCTTCGTTTCTTGGCTACTGCGGTGTTTAACCGGTTTATTACTATCAGAGTTCCATGTTAACTTTTATTTAGTTATTACGTTATATTATTAAAAGTAGAACTGCGTAGAGATTCATTTTGTATTTACGTTGGCGGTATGGTAAGGTTGATATGCATAAATCATATTTGTAATTCGCGTTTCCCATACAGAATTAGAAAGGGAATAATAAGTTGGTTACTTACTAGAATCATTAAGTAATCCTGTCATGCATTCATGAGAAAAAGCGAGGGCAAGGAAACATGTTGGTTTTCAAGCTAATTCGACGTTTAATAAAAGGAGGAGGCATTACAAAGACGTTAAAATATAGGATAAAAGTTGGAACTAAGAAGTTTGGGCAGGTTGTACAATACTCCAAGTATTGAACACTCATGTTTCTTCATCATGACACTGGTAATTAATGCAGCGAAACTTTGCTAATAGTTCACCTCGATTCTAAATCATACGACTAAATATTTCGTAGGCAGGAAATTCATGGCAATTCCCAACTCCAAGCATGTCTTTCCTGTAAGTTAACTAAAAAATATCGTGCAGCTAAAATGCATAGTACATGCCTTCCATGTGCCATATTCAAACGTATAATCAAAAAGTCAATAATCTCCTGAACGAATTTTACGGAAAGGTAAGGACTGCTCAATACGCACAAACACACACGTTTCGTATTTCTCAAATGTACATTCTTCATATTCTGCCTCAATATGAATTTTAGTCATTTATTACTCAGTACTACTACTAGAGTGTTACACCTGCTACAACAAATGTTACTCCTTGGTTTGATTCTACATACAGTCACTTAGATTTCACGACATACCGTTCTGCACTTCTAGAAATTCATTACTGTTTGTCAGAAGCAAAGCATTAGAAACTGTACATATTAATAATATAATACTAAATAAGGAATGGCACAATGGTAGCATCTTCAAAAACACCGTGGTTTCACCAGAATGTTTTTTCTATTAAAAATCATCATCTCCTTTATACACACAATATATAATTACACGACCATATACACTTGGATAATATCCCGCAGAAAAAAGTTTCGTGCAGCAAAGACATTCTCTTATTGAAGTATATCTTGTGTGTATGTGTCATGAGCCTTTGTCTATGTGTGTTGTGAAGAATGCGACAACTCATAACATAACATAATGTATAATGACAAAGAGAGCGCGTGATTTCACAAATGGACTCTTTGGTTACAACATTACATTATGTCTAACATTACTACAATACAATGCAGCGAGCTACATTATGATGCGTTAAATCTCATATAACCTATTAATATCATGGCCTACACTCTACACACTAATATAATGGCTAAGTAAATGTGTTTCCTGAAAAAACTGAAAGCCTCGTGTACTGGAGATGTAATGTAAAACTTATGGGATGATGCGCTTATGTATAGCTAAATCATAATTCATAATTATACCCTATGTGCTCAATGATAATCTGTTGTCCGTATAGTTACACTACTGTTATTATTTTGTGCGTAGGCTTAGCTCCTTGTACTATCTGTTGCGTGATGCGATCCAAGATTTCTTCAATCCAAATTTCCTACATGATAATATACTTTTCTAATGTACAAGTATATTCTATGGTGTAGCTATTAAGCATTATATTATGCCAGGTTATCCAGCTATACGTCTACACGGTGTTATATAGAAATAACGATAACAATACAGCATAATTCTCATTTTCTATACAGGCATAACGCACTGCACTTATGTTGTTGTGGTGCATGGTGTGGTTAACCCGTGTATTAGCAACTTTCGAAAACTCGTACTGTAGGTAGTATTAAACTACTAACACGATTCAATGCATGGTATCTCTAATTTCCCAATCTCATTCCTATATGTAACCCTTTATTTTCTTACCTGTAGTTTACAAACCCAGTTTTCCGCAGACGCATTTACTATTACCTAAGTGTGTCATGTAAAGATATTATAAGCAGGAAGTAATTTTTGCAGATTTGAATTATGCAGATCTTATCAACATATTTAAATTTAAAGGTTTATTGCTATTATTAATTGAAGGTACCTATTTTGAATGTGTTAAATTTATGTATGAGGCAATTTGTTAAGAAAGGGTTGAAATTATTGTTTGTTTGTATTGTTGTAATAATTTGTGTGCAATTAAGTAAAGTAAGGTTGCTGGAGCTGGAGGGTTTGAAACAATAGGTATGAAAACGACAGAAATCGATTTAATGTAGCCATCTCCTTGAGTGTTTCTGTGGACGTATGTTATGTAGACTGTGTAGAACAGAATGTTTAGTTGGGAGGATCTCACAAGTTGCTAAGAAAAAGAGCGAAATGTTTTGCTGTGTGTAGGAGAAGGCCATTTGTATCTGTAGATAGAGAAGAGCACTGTGCAATGATGCAATGAGTGTTTGAGACGAGAGTGGTGGAAACTGTGTGGTGGTGAGTCGGGGCGATGTTCTGATGTGCATTATACATTGATGAAACTGAGAAGGCTTAAAGAATAACTAAACTGTGTAATGTGCTACGGACACTGTTTATTGTTTCTTTGTAATTGCAATTCTTTGCTCAGCAAGGTGCAGATAAGTATGGAAGTAAAAATAAGTTAGAATTACCTTATATACTACTTGATAGCGTATAAATATATGCAAACTCAACTATGTTCTCACACTACCATCTGATTAGTTTAATAAAAATAAAGAAAGCTGTTTTGAATAATTAACTAGATTGTCTTAGAGGAAAAAGATGTTGTTTTTCAATTGGGATGAGGCAGTGAAAAGTTGCAGAGAAGTTGCAAAATTTTGCTAAAGTATTACTAAAAGGAAGGAAATAGAATTTTATGGACGCAAAATGTGTTTCTATATGTAGATCGAAGTGAGAGGAGTAATGGAGTGATAGGAAAAGTAGAAGAGGATGTCGTTTTACGTCTGAAATTGAACATTTAGTACGTGGAGTCTGAAGAGTAAAGATTGACTTGTGATGTGGATTGCTTATAAAGATTATTGGCATTGTGTGGCTGTTGATGTAAATGGGTAAATATGATACGGATTTGATTGCATGTTGCTTTTAGTTACTCGTACTTTTGGTATAATAAGGTTTACAATATGTTGCTGTGTTATAATGCCAGCTGTAGTCTTGTGCATGCAAAGTGCATTTAATATTTGCCTATCTGTATGCAAAGATTATAGCGAGTGCAGAACACAAAGGGGAAGGTGTATATCCCTACAGACATTTTAACACTATACGCAGTCTTGTTCCCTGCTCTGTGTGATAATTTATGAGTCATTTAACTCATCTATCAATTGCCCATTATCGCATCATCTTTGTGGAACCAGCAAGTGTTCCATAAACCCCCATCAGGTATTTTATACAGCCTCGACTTTATTTTTATTCTAATAAAAGTGTGGTGCTACATATATACAATGCATTATGCTATATATGTACAGATATTACTTGTACCTGCGGTTGTGTAATGTGCGTATGTGTATTCTCGTGTTCTGGCTTTACAAATTTAATAGTAACTGGGATTATCTGCAGTGAATAGTAAAATGTAACCAAAGCACATCTTAAAATCATTCTGAGGAGATTGTAAGCTGATCTCAACTCAAAGAATTCTTTGCATGATTCTATTGAACTAAAATCTTGTCAGAGTCGACAGGAGAAAAATTATTTTTTTCAATTCAACGCCGTTCTCTGTTCTGTCCGGTTATACTTAATAATATCTCAACTTGTATCATCCCCAAGTCGTTACATGTTGAGTTCTGTAACCAACACACAACGGCGCACCGCACCGCAATACTCTCATGTCTTTATCTTCTTTTATACGAATTGAAAGTATACTTGTAATAAGACGGAATTAACTTGTGCCTCAAACTTCAAAGTCTAGTGTGCTCTTCTAGTATAAATGATAAAGCTTTTCATGACCACGTATTTTGTCGATGGAAAGTTTCGGTGAAGCCGCACAGCCGCAAACTCCCTGTATAGCTTCGTAATGGGATACGGATGGGGCTAAGACCGTTAGCGAAGGATTAATGAAACCTTAGTCCCGGTGCGGTACTATGCCATTTTTCTATTACCTACTACAGTTCCACACTTAGGCGTATAAAATACGACATTCAATGCGTAAACCAAACCACAGAAAATTCTTTGAGTAGCTAAGGAAACCAAAGACTCTCTTTGTACTAAAACAGGCTGAAGTAGTAGCAATTTTATTTGCTTCGGTAGAAAATCCACAATGTTAAGAAGGAATAATAATCATGATCAAAATATCTTCTATGGACTCGCATCTATTTATCCTTCTATATTATAAATAAGCAAATACAACGATATTAAACATAATACTCAAACAGGTTCCGTGATTTTGCACAAAATTTGATTAAAAAATCTTCGTTTGTAGCCACAAGTTATACTATAGGGAGCTACAATTCCGAAAGTATGATTTTATTATTGATTACTACAATTCTTTTTAGCGTGGAGGGGCAACATCGTATCACACGGTTTAGTTTTCGATGTTTACAAGTTCAATAGCACTAATAAATAGTTATTAGTTCCTCCGGTATAGTTTTAATGGCGAATTTGGGTTAGGATAATTTTATTTCAGTTGTTTACACCATCCATTAGCTTGTGCTTGTTAAACTTGTTGTAGTTTGACGGAAGCCTGCAACTCTTTCGTTTGTAAATAGTGTGTTGGAAAATGTGTGTAACCAAATAGAATGTACTGATTACCTCTAGCTTAAATAAAGCATAAAATGAAGAATATTATTATTGTGAAGGGGTAAGTCTTACTTAGCCTATTGCAGAAATTAAACAGGTGAACTGTATACAAGTTTGTATTTGTCTTCTAGGCAAGGCATCGCATCACATCCATCTCGTCCTGCATATAATTATTAGATATAGAGAGCAGAGGAGGATTGGACCCTTGCCTTAGTAATAATGTTTTATTGTATTATTATGCTTACAGACTCTTAATATTTATGTGTATATACAGATGTGCAGTATTTACTGGTAACATTTAACATAACCCAGTACTCATTGTTGGTTGCTTCACCTTGCTTGCTCACAATCACTCAGTCAGTTCACATGTTATTTTTTCTGCAGGGGAACTGGAATTCAGAGTGTCTCGAACAGGAAAAATGTTTTTTCACGGGCCCTGTAGTTAGGTTTGATAGGTATGATATAATATTTATTACCTATTCCTGAGCTGCCCTCCACTTTACTCTTTGGAGATAATAACACGGTACATAAATGCTCAGTTAGCTAAGGGAAGCCGAAAAGTACATTCTTCACCAAACGGATGTTATACCAAATATAAGCATTGCAAAAGGAAGGAATAGAATTGTAGAAATGAATGACCATCGAAGGCTAACAATGGTAAACGAAGCGCTATAAATAAATAGTTATGATGATTATGATGATTCTTCAAGATGATTTTGACGTGCCTTGCCACAATGGAGTGCCTCAGTATGTAGAATCCATTCCACATGGTATCAAGTGCCGATTGCCGATCCCGTTTCGTCTTTTTATTGCACGTTTATTGCTTATTTCATTTACATATTATCAAAGGCAGACGATCGACCCTCAAGTCAGTCAATTTTCATTCTTACTAAAAACCTCTCATTTTCATTATGAATCATTTAAATAAGCAAGCCATACGGCTATTTTTTGTTTGTGCAACTGACACAGACATGTACTTACATTACTACTACAATATTTCTGTTTTATTATCTTACGAACGATGATATTATGATTGTACAAATTTTTTCTTCCGTTCCATGTTCCTACCAATGTAATTTTGTGTATCCCTTTTACAATTTAATAAAAAGAAAATAATCTCCCATTTCTTCATTTTTTCTCTCGCTTTCACTGCAGTTGGTATTCTGAATGGGATGATAGGGTTTTGTTTATTGCTGAATAATGGTGAATATAATACTATAATAGTTGTTGGCGAAGACGATTGAATGGTGTAAATGTGTAAAGTGCAGTGGTGGTACGGGTGTGGGGAAGCGATGCAGTAAAATGAAGTAGTTATCAGGATTTGTGAGGTGAAGTGTGGTATGTTGTGTATTGTGGTGTGTAATGTAAAATTAGTCACATGTAACGACGGTTGTTCTTCTGTGTAGTTAGAATGAGCATCTTCTTGTCAGATGAATATGATCTGTTACAAGAAGGCAGGTACTGCTGATAAGAGACTGTGTAGGCAAACCTAATAATAATAAGCATGTAAATCTAAAATGCAAGTTGTTAGTTCCAGCTGGACGAGTTTGATGGTTGAGCTTTTATTAATAGCTACCCCAGAATAGTTTCTTGCACACACAATTACCCAACACACGTACGTTGTGCTGGTTGGGTGGATGCTCCTCTTTTAATACGAAACAGACTGGCTTTGTAGTTTTGTGTTGTGGTGTGTGCTTTTACACCTTTTCTCATATGTGGGATATAATGTACATGTAATACACCATATTATAGGCTTGGCTGGAATTACCCCAGCTACTAAAACTGCTATTGTTTGCTGGAGAAAATTTTTTGAGACGGGTAGCATTACGGAGATAGGTATGTGAGTGAGTGAGGAGAGAGTTGTTAAACACGAAAGAAAAAACCATAACAATAATAATGATAATTGCTATAAATGCCATTATCTGAAATCTTAGCAAATCATCTCTAGGCTGGATGAGAATAACATTAGTATGCGTGTGCAGATGCACTTTGTACACAAATGGTGGATGAGGTGACTGATTATTGTGGCATTGTGCATTAGTTCTCGGTTGTATACACAAAACAATTTATATAAGTTAAACATGACGAAGAGAAGAAGCGATGTGAGTTTCAAGTTAAGTTAAAAAATGAGCAAAGCAACAACATTAAGGCAAGAACACAGAGAGAGAGACAGAACAGAAGGGCAAAGTAAATAGGCGTTGGCTAATGAGCAATTTGTATTCAGCTATAAAGTATTAAGAACTCACTTTAGTTCAACTATAATTTTTCCTCCTTCTTGCCCTTTTCATACTTACTGTTTTCTGCTGTATTTAATGGTCGCTCACTTATTCGTCAATTGTTATGAAAGCATCAGCCAAGAAAATAGTTGGTGCCTAAGCATAATTTTCGTGTATGTATCTGGATGTAAGTGGTTGAGCAGAGAAATGCCACGAGTAGCCAACTTCTCTAACTGCTTATTAAATTAGCTACGTTTTCTTTGTTTTTTCACAGAATGAGAATACGCATGCATATTTTGGAATTTATGGGCAGATACATTGCATTAGGAATAATAAACTGTTGCAAACAGGGTAAAAAAGTAGCGTCTGAGTTTGAAAAAGATTCTGCAATACAGTTAACAACGGATCTTACAACATAATTTTTAAAATTCGATTTTTTGAAAATACTGT
>JABASD010005325.1:0-12711 GCA_019776165.1 Pogonognathellus flavescens | reverse complement strand
GATGCGCAACCAGAGGAGGAAGATTGTGATCCGAATTTAGAACAGTTGGGACCTAAATCGAAATTTTATGTCAGCTGCAGAAAGGCTAAAGCGTATAAAAAGAAATAATATCATATTTGGCTTACATTTTGCATTAGAAAATAATTACTTTGGAAAAGAGACAATTTCTTGAACCTCAATTATTTATTCATTATTTATTCATTATTTATTTATTTAATTATATGAACAATTTTTTAAATTTGTTTAATAAAAATTTAGATAAATAATATCGAATAATTAAGGAGCATATTTTATTATCATTATGATTCCAATCACACATTAAGGTGCGATGTGTGCAGGTATGTAATTAGTAATTAGTCTAATTAGTAATTAGGTGCAATTAATAATTTAATTAGTATTAGTAATTACAGCTTTGGAAAATATAAGTAGTTTAGACAAGGGCGTAACCAGATTTTGATCTCGAATCTTCTGGAGGACTGAGAGAGGTAAAAAATTAGGAGAATTTTGTGGCTACCATACGTAGATTCGCCCTTAAGAGTACGTACTAGCTACTTATGCTTCCGTACTACTACTGGTGTATAATAGTAAAACAGTTTTTCGTGACTTTTTCTGAAATTGTAAGAACTAATGACGAATGCTATGCGTTAATGCGTTGAAAAGGCGGAAATATAGTGTGATTTGAAGCCATTATTCAAAGAGATGTCATTGTTGTTTGCCTTAATTCCTACTGAAGCAGAACGCAGAAGGCAAACACACAGAGAGAGAGACGAAGATTTCTGGTGGGTATATTTACACAGAAAAGTAAAAGGGATTGGATCTAAATTGAATTGGACAATAATAATAACTTTTGTTTGTCTGTCCCGTAATATTACATCGAGGAAAGCGAGTTAAAGTTACAGAACTGTTTGTATACACGCAGGGAGAGAGAGAGAGAGCATGAACTTTGCAAAAGTTAAGATAACTTGGAATGGTTGACCTCTACTCTACACAAAGCACATCTCTGTGGAAATCGTTTCCATCTTTTTATGTGCATGACTCTCTCTCTCTTTCTCCTACTCTTCCTCTTCTTCTTTGGAAATGATGACTCGAATTCGTTCATTCCCCCCTTTTTGGTTTATTGCTTTGTAGAACTTGCACTAGTGTCCATTTTGATTTCATATGGCAATAAAAAACTAAAGGTGGTTATAGAATTTCCCTCTTGTGTGTGTTCCTTACTGCAAGTCCCTTCCTTCCTATTAAAGCAGTATTTTAATATACCTTATATTGAGCTTTATACATATAGACATTATATTACAATACTTATTTTGAATCAAATCCAATATATCTATAAGGTTGGTATGATTTGTGGTATATAAGGACTTAGGGGAAATATAGTGCACCCGAGCTGTTTTATAGAAGAACCATAACATTACCACAATAATATTTTATCGACATAAAGTTTCCTGAAGTTTATTCTCGTCTATATAGTTTCTTCGGATTCGGAAATATTTATATGCGAGACGATTGTTATAAGTTTACTGAAGGTGGGTTCAACTTAGAGTTCAAGAGGTTTAATGGACCTTATAGACTTTGTAGTCAATGATAATAAGAGTATGAAATCAAAAATATATTTTTAAATTTGTAAGATGACAGAGGAAAGAGGACGAGGAAGGAACTGCAACAGAAATTGAAAGCTTTGCCTTTTCTTGAAAAACGCTCCTATACTTACATGATGACAAGTAGCCGGGTTAACTACTTTCTCCGTGCTTTGCAATCTGGGAGGAAGCAATGGGATAACTTTTTGATTTACAATTCTATACATGAGAATTTGCTGATTCCTGACTTGAGTATCTGCAGAAGTAGAAAAGAAAAAAGGAATTCTCCTTTTTGATTCAATCAGGAAATTCCGAGAACCTAACCAGTATTCTCGTTAAGACTCTTTGTCACTAAACTATTTACACAAAGTTACATACAGTTATAGTAAGTAGATATTTGTTAATTACATCTAGAAAGGGGAAATAGAAAAACTTGTTTAACTTTTAGCTGTATGTAAGTGAATGAAAAGTGGCTGTATTTACTTATTAAAGCTGGAGTCCTAAGTAATTTCAGTACGTTTTCAGTAAAATTGCATTCGTCGATTTTTTCTTAATAGATGACATTAGAAATGTCTTAAGACATGTCTCAAAACTGTGACATTACATGTTAAAACTGTTTGTATGATTTTACAACGATAAATATGTTCATATTCATAAATCACTCCAAGACGATTTAAATCATTTTTATCGAATAGGGAAAATAGCTTCTTGCTTGAAAGCCTTGGTATATGCGTAGTTTTAATGGCAGAAATGATTGAAACGAATGACCATTATACGAAGAAAATTGGCATCCTATACTTTCACCTTTTCTCTGTAAGTATAATGTACACTTTATATTTTATATACTCTAACCAGTAGTATGGTGAAAGCACTTCACTATTTTTGGAATGCTACTCCTCTTAAGAAAAATTGGAGTTTCCACTAGCATATTTTAATCTAGTAGGCAAAGTAGGCATCTAGTATTATAGTTGTTTTTTAGTTTCCTGAAAATATATTCATTTCATTCATCCATCTACTATACTACAGATATCTAATAATTTACTAAATTGAAAGGGTGAATTAAGTAATATAATAAAATGAATTTGAGTTCTGATTTTGAAAAAAAGCTACTAGCAGTCATTTTATATAGAAGATAGATATAGCTAATAAAATATAAAAACAATTTTCAATGAACAAGTTCATACATTAAAAATTAAACTTAAATAGAACTCATACTATCTTGAAACGAATTTAGTAATTAGTTCGACTCAAACAAAAGAATCTTGAAAGCAGCCAGAAAATAAATAGTGGTAGCGTTTAGATAGCAAAGTAGTTTAGGTATTTCCCTTTTTAGCGATGACGATAGCATTTTCATTTTGTAAAATACTTTACAATTTCGATACAGTACTTTTCTTCTTGTAATTACTAACTAAACTTGTTATTCTTATAACGATTGTGCTAAATTACCTCATAGGGTATAATGGTATTATTTATTCCTGGAAGAAAGTTTTTACTATTTTGCCCACTTGGTCCATTATTACTCTCACTAAGAAGGACTACTAGAAACCCTGTGTTGCAACATAACATGGCTAATAGAAAGCTGAAAACGACACAGAAAAATCTCTCTGGAGTTTTTTAATCTTCGATAAGTTTATTTTATGTATATATGAAAGTGTGTTGGAGCCAAGTTAGCGTGGCTATCCCCGTTACTGCAAGAAAGCAATTGAATCCATTTCACTTGAGCTATCGGGTACTTAAACCTTACACTAAAAGATTATGACGCTAACACTAACTCGACTTCATCATCACTATCACATAACACACCGTCAGCTTGTAGCTGTAGCACTGTCACTCTTTTTGCCTTATTAGTCTCAGAACCATTACTGCGCAATTTTACAGGGAAAAGTCAGGTATATATCTCCAGAAACCTCTTAAGTGTCTAGACTGCTCCCTAACATGAAAATAAATGTCCACTCTTCCGTTCCCTACATCGCTACCTTTGCAAAGTGAAAACTTGAGACGCAAAACGGTGCAAAAATCGTCTCATCCAAACTGTAAACTGCACAACTTTACGTTTATCGTGACTCGTGTCCTTCATACTTTTACATTCTCCATTAGCAAATTCTGACCTGATCAGGGATTTCCGAGAATCTTCCCCGTCCATAAAAATGTTACACTAGTATAAGGTCACTCTGTCAAACATAAAAATGTCAACTCTCTTCAGTATCTCCCAAATTCTTCACGGAACATCCAGGAACGCATTTTTAAATTTTTTATTGCAACTTACATGACATGACGAAGACGAATTTCCAATTTCCATTGCACATTCTCACGTTTTGTGCGGAAATTGAATTTCTTAGTAATTACCGTTATATGTAGAAAAGTTATTTCATCCAAGATATGATAATGATAAAGGATGAGCGGTAAAAGCAAGCAGGTGTCATTTATACTTGTTATAAAAAATTATGTCACCGTTTTGTCATTTTTTACTGGTAGGTAGTATTAGTGTATAGGTATATGTCCATAAAAAGTTATTGCCGGACCATAAGGATGAAAACTAAAGCTGGAAATGAAATTCGTGATTGCTGAAGAAGGTGGTTGAATTGTCGAATCAAGGAATTTTTATTTTCCCCAAACACTTTTATTTCCCTGGAACATGTCGACACACATTTTCACCCGAATTTATAGCAACAACCTTTTTACAAGTTTTATTAGCTTCTATCCTGATACGTACAACAACTAAGGAGAAAGATATAAGTCCTCTGGGAAATCTACCCGACTCCACTAAAACAATAATTCGAATATTAGCTTCTTCCTCCCAGCAAAGAACAGTAAAATACAATTTCATGGTTTATTTTCATCATTCTCAAGATTAACTACATTATTTATTACATTCTCGTATTTTCAACCGTAATTTTATACAAAATAGGATTTTAATTGCTCCAGAGGATTATTAAACAAGGTCATAGGTCAGAATCGTCTGAAGCAATTTCAGATTCATTCGCAAAGTTATTTTACAGGCTTTAGAATTATTTTAGTAATGAAAATTAATTACTTTTAACGTAGATTAAAGGAAAATGTGTGAAAGATAATTAATGACATTTATAACGATTAAAAGTGCATTACATTCCTGTCTGCGAGTTTATATCGGATTTAATTTGATGAATGTGTGAAGATTATGGAAGACGGGTTGAATTTCCTGTATATAATACCTAATCACTCCTGAAGTCCCGCATAGCCGTCTCTGACTCCGAATTTCTTATTTTCAAATCTGGGAATGTTGAGAATTATCTGGCCACTATCATAGCGACTCTCTCGACTCCGTTGCAATTCCTTGGATTGTTGCTGAGCTGTGACAAAAGAGGAATCTCTCCGAGGACGACGGACATCATCAGCGAGGCTGGAAGCATTTGGACCCTGACTCTGATTTGATTCCTGACAGGCTAAGCCGTCTTGCCGTTTCTTCGAGGCTTTGACGTAAACTGGTTGATAAATGATGTCGCCTTTCTCGGGTGTGTCTTGAGACTGCGATTGTGTTGACACCTGCTCCCGACTACGACGGACTCTTATCGTGGGCTTCCCTCGGTATAACTCCAAATTCCCTCGCTCCATCCTACTCACAAAATAAAAAAATTATTACAACCTTATTATTCTTAATATAGCAGTATACCTACTAATGATATATCATATAACTATAACTCGAACCATAAAGTACTATTATACATATACTTATTTACACACAAAGCAAAAAACCGAAGAATTTCAATTCACTTCTACACTTTAGTAACTCCACATCATCAAAAAGTCAAAAAGACACTTCCAGTACATATTTCCAGTATATAAGAACCTTAAGAACGTATAAGAACCACTTGTCCTTATATAAAGCTAATATCACACTCATGACATGAAAATAAACGTTAATCATGAAAATCATAAAGAAACAGTTACAGATATATATATTGAGATCGTTAGAAGGCCATAATAATGATGAGTTTGACACACTAGTAAAAGAATAAAACGATTCTCAGCTGTAGCCACTCTTATTACTGTTATTAATAAAATTATTATCACTATTGCTTAATATTAGTTTAGTTTATTGCTCTGTAAAAGCATCATTGTCTCATATACAGAAACAGAGCTACTACTTGCTGTAATTTAGTTTCTATGCTTATAAATACGTCTCTATTTATAAAAATAAAATGAACTCAGTATGCGCTATAAAATAGTAAACCCATGTTGGTATGTACAAAAGACACCACACGGAATAGCAAGGTTATTCTTTATATAGACAGGGAAAGTGAAAGAATGAAAAGATGAAGCGTGTAATAAAAGTGAGTTTTGTGTGTTGTGTCTATACTGACTCAGTGACTGGTTGACCGAGAGAAAAAAGGAAGAAAAGTCAAGTCATGTCATGCAATGCCAAGTGAAGCTGGTGGTTGCTGTAGGGGAAGAGGAAGGCGAAGTAATTTATTAGCTCGTACTTAACCTGCCAACCGGGCATTACTCTTCTTCTTTCACTCTCTCAGATATATTCTCTTGTCCTCACTCTCTTTCTTTGTGTCTTTGCTCTTTTATGTAAGTGCAGTGTACACACACAAATGTGTAACATTGTCGTGTATATAGCAAGTAATCTGTGACAGTTAATATTATGGAATTTATCCACACACACACAGCTATTTAAACCTTCCAGAGCGTAACTCAGCTTTTGCTGGCTTGGATTTCAACCTCTCTGTCTCATTGTGTGTGTGCCAATAATGCCAACCTTCTACAAGCTCAAAGGACAACCGAAATTGCTTAGTCAGCTTTTAATCCTTTCCTGCGTATTCATGTATATTTTGTATATCAAGTCAATTCACTAACAAATGGCAGTTTGTAGTGGTATACATCATATGATTAGTATTATTAGGTCTATTTTATATACGTGTTACTAATGCATACAAGTGCTTTCACTTTTAGTTAGTACTTTCTATATAAATTTATTGTGTCTTGGCATAAATTGTATATAAATCACATTATTCAGAAGAATGCAGAGAAAATATACTTCTAACTTACTATTTAAGCTGATTTATTTGAAAAATATACACTATGGGAAAAAATGTAAAGGAAAATTGGTAGCGACCTACTCACTCGGAGAAATTATGGAGTGGAAATCTTTTTAAATTCTAAATTGGACGGTATTATTGGAATTTAGCTTTTGGTTCTTTGTAGAGAAAGTGTAAGAGTATGGTTGTACAATTTTAATACAAGAAAGAAAAAGTGTTGTACTTTTTTCTCGGGTATCTAAATGATAAGTAAATACTATCTTCAAAATTTCTGCAGAATAAAAATTATTGATTCTTTGAAAAATTCAATACTGGCTGACGAGAAAATTGCCTCCAACCTTCTAAGCATTTCTAATGAAATGAGGGACGAAAACTGTTAAGATGGAAGTAATTTTGAAGTTGAGGAAGATGTAAATGCAAGAGGTGTCTTGTGAAAGAGGTTGATTACCTCTTTATTCTCTAGTTATTGATTCATGCACCGCTGAGTCATCGGAGTAGTCATAATTTAACATTTCATGTCGACGTCGACCATGTAGTGAATGGACATGGGAAATTGCATGCCATTTTGTCAGTAGGGAAAAGAAAGTAGTCAATGTCAATTCATGTTGTCGTTAAAGTGCAAGTTTTACTTAAAGCAATAAAATAAAATACACATAATAGCTACTTTACTTCCAGACTACCCACTTCCACGCGCTTTCAATCTGCTCTGCTACACTTTCCTCTTTTCTCTCTCAATACTCAGAATTCTACATAATATTTCAACACAACTTCCAGGAATTTATACAACTCAGCCGCAATGTTGTACCCTGCTTGTAATAGTTCACGTATATAAAATTGCACATGTCAAAGAGGGAGGAAGGAACCTTTTCGTGTCTATAAGAAAAGTAGCTATACCTAAATTAAATACAGTAAAAAATCATATCTCAATTTTTCTTTACTTGTTTTACTGCTACTAAAGGGAAGAAAAGAACAACTCGTTCTTACATATGGATAAAATCTTCTTGGTTGAAAAATATTATTTAAGTATGCTTCCTTTTTACAGTAAAGGTTAAGTTTTAACTACAAAAATCTCCGTATCGTGCAAATCAAAGATTTGCGGGTAATTTTCACAAAAATTGGAAGATTTGAATGCAATTTTTTAATCTACAATTGAACCTAAAGCCCGAAAAGTCTTTGGTCTCAAAGATGGGATTTATCTTTTCTCTCTTAAAAAATCTGGATGCAGCAAAACCTTGTTTTAAGGTTTTATTTGCTCGTAATTTTGTTTCCTACTGTTTGTTCCAGTTCCAGTCTTGCTAAAGACTGTAAAAGACTCGTACAGACAGATTGACAGCGAACATAAATAGAGTTAATAATAAAACATACGTTTTCCAGAAGTCGTTGTAATCACGACGATAAAGAGTATCCGTATCACGAATGGAGGATGGGTTCATGCACCGGTATCCTTTTCCATTCGGGGGCGGCATCACTTCGGCTTTCTTTCCTTGTTGGTCAACAAAGTCATATCTGTAAACACTTTCTCCTGGAGTCGCCTCGGGACGTACGCACAAGTCATCGTTCATCTTCACCAACATCTCACATGTTTTGTAACTGAAATCGCGTGTGTATGTCGGACGATCGTCGTACGGACCACAGGGACATCGCTGATTCTAAGAAAATTAAAAATTGTGGTTGTACCTTGTACATTTCTTACAAATCATTTTTGTAAACATGAAATATAATTAAGAGCAAACAACATATAAATTGAAAAATGCAAGGATAGTAAACACATCTATAGTAATTATTTTATAGTAAAAACATACATAAGGCTTGAGCGGGTGTCCATAAGGTTCGGGGAATCTGGAACGACACTATTTACACAAAATGCCTTTTTAGAAACCGTTTTATGGTTGTTATTACGGTTAATTAGAAAACTACGGTTAAAAAATTAATTAAAAATATAATGCAAGCTAAATTATATTCTATAATAACCTTGTCTTCATTGGGTGGGCATTTAAAAGGTCCCCAATAAATTCCATTCGGATTTCCAGCATTACCCTTTGATTCTTTATACTGACACCAATTATATGCCGGGAACGAACAACGATTTGTAGTACAATCTAAAAATGTTATACAATTTTTACATAAAAATACCTCTCCATTAGAAATGAAAGAATTGCTGTGAATAAATGAATTACCAACAAAAGGTTCCACGGACGGTTTATAAATGGGGAGCGGTTTAAAGCTTTCAAGTGGGAAGCATCTCTTTCTGGCCATGTAAGATTCTTTATACGTTGTGAAGTCTCGGAACGGTGCACAGGGATCTGTATGAAGATTGTCTTGATATCTAATGGGGCAAGGTTTAACATAGGGCCATGGGTCATTGTCTTTCAATTCCACGGGAGTTCTTTGATCTACACAAGGCTCATGGCACGTATAACACAACTTATTCAAAGTGCAGAATGGAATTGCATCCGGAGATTGAACTTTGTCACTTGTGAGCTACATACATTAATTGTAAAATAATATTAGTGTGTTGAAAATATTTTAAGATCTTGCTGTGTTTCAATTTATATTAAAATATGGAGGAAAATAATAAGAATTGCAGTACCCCGAATGGAATAGGGTGAGGTCTGTAGTAATGATTGTATGTAGTGCATTTCTCCAACGGAGTCATTGGAGCAAGCCAAGTTTCATTGTCAATCCATTCCGGCCAACTTGTCTTCTCCGAGTCTTTTGGTGTAAATTCCGCAGACGTTTCCGTTTCTGTGCTCATCGGACCGCAGCCTGAACGTAAATTCAACTTGTTCCGAATTAATGGAGGACGCTTTGCAAACTTTTGATCAAATTCGGTCGCTGTCGTAGTTTCATCTGTAAAACTAAAGTAAGCAATAGGTACATTTATTCTTTCTGTTAAAATGAGTAAAGTAATAATAAAAACTTGCTCTTTTTCATTTACTCTTTGCACAATTGGGCTGCAGACCAAACTCCGTTTTTAAAAATCGATGCTAAAGCAGGACCATTAGGAATCGGCTTTTTAGGATAATATTCCAACCTAGATGTTGTTGCGCCTGAATATATTAAATTATTTAGAAAATAAATTGTCATTAGATTGTATTGGTAAGTATATACTGGAGTATTTAACTGTTTTTACATTCTAATGGACATTCGCACGGATCCCACTTCCCAATTCTTCTTTGAGGTCGAGGCGGAACGGGTTTTGGAGGATACCAGTAACGGTAAGACTATATAAAATCGAAAAAAGGGAAAAACATAAAGCATAGACTTTGACAGGAGCATGGCGTATGACAAAAAGTGCTTATTTTGCAATATTTTGACAGGTAGGGTAAATTAAGCGTTAGAAATAGATACCGTCATATCATCAATAGGTCCGAGTGACGGCTGCGGTCCCCAACATCGATACGTAACGTTTGTAGGAGTTTCTGGAAACTTGGCATCGCAGGGACAATCGGCAGGACAGCAATCATTCTAAAGACAGAAAAGAGAATTTATTATGCAAGTGAGAAACATGATTATGTAATGTTAAAAATTCCTATGTGTAATCTTTCTAGACAGAGTTGTTTGCTTTAGCCTTAATTAACTTACGAGTCGGTCAGGAGACAGAGGGAAAGCATAATCTTTCTTGTAAAGACTTGTTCCGTGATCGTAGAGTTCTGGAACACAAATCTGATCCACATTTTTCATTCGTTTATCTAGAGATAAGCAGCCGTTTTCTGTCTTTGTGCCTTTATTGCATGGGCTTTGTCTTAACAATTTCCACCTTGCTTCTGTTAAGTGTTTGTGAAAGTCCGGCTGGTGACAGTGTGGATTGAATTCGGGATTTGGACAGCCTGGACCAGGACATGAAGGAAATTCACACGCTGCATTCCCGTAACAAACGCGATTACGAGGACCTAAGTAAGGATGCATTGAAGCCATTTTTCTCTATAAAGTTTTATCCAAACCGTAAAATGCAAAAATACACCCGCAATGTTTATCGGACTAAACTGGCGAGGAGACTTTTTAAGCGATAAGAAATGTAACTTTGTTTTCAAATCATTTATACACAAAATGAACTAAAAATTCCAATTTCAAAACAGTTGCGTTCTCAATAGTCGTCGTAGTAATCGAATAAGGAATTTTACTCCTCATCTAAAATTATTTTCGTACTGCCAACATAAAATGATTCCCCCGTTTTGGTAGAAAGATTGCAAAGTGCCAAGCTATCGGTGCACCAAAGGGCGTATTTAGAGGAGAGGCAATGGTGTTCTGAGCCCCTGCCCTCCAGATTTCGAAAAAGGGGTTACTTTACCATCGAAGGCCGAAAAATAACCCTTATTGTATATGCACCCCCCAAAGTCAAACCCAAAATTCTAGATACGCTTTCGTGTGCATTTACAAAATTGTACATTGTACAAAATGTAACCGCTTCGGATAGAAAGACGTACGACGTACCTATATTGACGGATAGCACATATTGAAGGATATTCATATACAATGAGGATTGTGCTTAGGTGAATTGTTAAGGTAAAAATTAATTGCTTGGAAACTTGGAGCAGTAATTGCCTTTATAGCTCAGTAGTCATTTTCATTCATGATTTATATTTTGTAAGTAGTTCACACAATAAATATTTCTTATTCAATGCGTCTAGATTGGATCCACACTCCAGACTCGTATAGCTTTACATTTATATACCATTATGTGTTCAGAACATGCAAAAAGGCCAATTCCATTGATGTAAGGCTATGTAAGTGTGTGAGTATGTTACCAGAAGAGAAATCGCAATTCTGGTGTAAATTGCAGCAGTCTACTAGTGACCTATAGCTATAAATGGTATGTGGGCAGATACTTTTGTAGGTGACTTCTGTACTTTAGGCATTCGAAGTTATTTATTACAGCAATGGCCATTTGGCAATCACAATAAACCTTTACAAGACACATAATGAAATAAAAAAGAATTCTCTATATTGCTACAGAGGTATATCCAAAGGCTTATAAGCTGTATTAGTGTAATGGAAGAGAATGTGTAGGTGGTTGTTTATTTATAAGCGCAGGAAGAGATGAAAGGCTCCATAAGGGAAATGCATAATGGAAAAGTTATTTGGCTTGTTTCCTCGCCTTCATCTCTTCTTCGGACTTCAGACAGAGACAACAATAAAACCAATACTCTACTTTGTTACCGCAGTCAAACCAAACTGATTTTTTCTTATCGTCCAACAACAAAACTTTCTCTATATGTTAGCAAATGCATGACAAGGCATATACCTTTATGTACTATATATATAGTGTGTATGGCTGTACAAAATACACAGATGTAAAGTGAAGATTAGGAATTGCCACAATATTGCACTCGGGTCATCTTCTGATAGAAATCAAATCTAATCCCAGTAGAACCACCATAAAACACCAAATGTAATATAGACGAATCAGCCTTCAGGTTTTATCTTTTAACATACGTTTACAGCTTCTAGTCTGTTGTATAATAAAGATGTCTATTGTACAAGTACAGAAACAACATAAATGAGATAACCGATATACACTAGCGAGATATTTGTATTTGTACACACACAGAAGAAATGAGTGAATTTTTTACAATGAATTCCAACTTTGTAGCATCATGCCATTAAAGCTAATGCAAAATCACAGAAAATTCAATTAAAAAACCGCTTTATTGCCAAACAAACGTTTTTTAGTTAAATGTTAATCTGTTATGCAAAATGACATTTAGAATCTCACAAAGAAACAAATGTTCGATAACTTAGAATTTCAATTAGGCAAGAGCAAGAATTAGATGATATTCCATAAATGTTTACAATTATTTCGTTGCAATTTATTTTTCTCAATCTGATCGGTCCACATCTGAAAAATCATTTTTTGTATAGTATTTATACGAAATTGAAAATATATGCCTATATAGATGAGCTTACTAAATAAGAATGGTACTAACGCAAAATAAGGCACAAAATGAATGTAAGTCAAACAAGGCTGAGAAGATTCGTTTACAGATTACAGACGAAGTATATGTGTCGAAGGCCAGAAGCACCACCAGGCCAGAGTACCTCTTGCCTAGGCTATAGCCACCACCTCCAGGATGCTAGGCCAGATTACCCACCGCAAGAAACGCCAGAGTCACCAC
>JABASD010005324.1:0-12712 GCA_019776165.1 Pogonognathellus flavescens | reverse complement strand
GCGAATGTAATACCGCTTTCACTTACTATTTTCAATGCAGTAGCGAGTAATGCAAATTACAATGCTAAAACCCACAGTGGTGAAATACAATGCTGCTGTGGACTGTGCTACAGTGACCGTGGTAGATGTAATGCCGCGTCGTCAACTGTCAACACATTTGCAAGTAGTTTATCAATTACAACGTTAGTAATTCACAGTGGCTAAAAGAAATGCTGCTAGTGAGCTGCATTTATGTATGAGTGGCAAATGAAATGCTGCTTTTGCTAATTCATTAACACTCAATTTTTAAAAATTGCAGTGATGATCAAGTTCGCCAGGAGGAAGCTCTTGCAGAGATGAACTGCGTGTTGGGAGATTTCACATGGAGCTCAGACGATGAGGCTACAATGTTTAGGTAAATAGATAAAATAGTTTAAATAAGTAGACTATAGAATTTATAATCATTTTACTTTACATTTACATGTTGGCAGTAGAAATTCTACTGCTACAGTATAAATTCTACTGCTACATATGATGATAAGCAGGTTACTGTAGCAGTAGAATTTATACTGCTACAGTAGAATTTATACTGCTACAGTAGAATTTATACTGCTACAGTAGAATTTATACTGCTACAGTGGAATTTATACTGCTACAGTAGAATTTATACTGCTACAGTAGAATTTATACTGTATTTATTATGTGAGAGAGAGAATTTACTGTTATCTCACTCTTAGTTTTTTTTCTTGGTTCACAGCAAACCTGTGTCGAAAAAGACATCCAAAATGTCAAAGCAACAGTCATCTTCAAGAAGAGCGGACACTTGGAATGAGAGACGGTTAGCAGAGCCGCAACCGGGACCAAGTCGGGCTATGACTAAGCCATGGAGTTTTGATGAAAATTCTCTGACCAAGTCAACTAACGATTCTCGGAAAGATGAAACAGCACCAGAGCCGCATTCAGGTCCAAGCCGTGCCATTTCTACGAGTGGGAACAGGGCCAGGAAGGCTGGTTTGGGGAAAGCTAAAGAGCAAAAGCTGGATTCAAGTCGGCCAAGACTTGAATTTGACTATAATACAAGAAGTGACAAAACTCCATATACTGTAAGAGCTTCATACAAATACACGTTCATAATGAATAATACATCCACATGTGCTTTTTATAATTTCTCACCATTGTTGATTCTAGGAAATGAAAAAAATTATGAAAGGATTGCGGTTTATTAAGAAAGAGGAATATCCGGAACATCGTGCAAGTCGAGATGCGGCATCACGGCGAGGAAGAGAGACTCGTCGTAATCCAAACCAGTCGCAACGAAAGAGAAAACAAAGGAACAAACATTTGCAGAATACCAATAATAACATCTGTCGCACTTCGCCATCCAAAATTCAGAAAACATGTAAAGATGCGAAGATTGCTGAGTCTGGGTATAAGAGGTAGATTCATTTTGATCCAGTCATTAAAAACGTTCATTAAAAAATAACTAAAATCGTTCAAATAATGAATGTGAAATGTTTTATTTACATCTTGTAACTTTGGTATTTTCTTTGTTAGAAAACCCAAGAAATTCACCTACATCCCAGAGCTCCCAAAAGGTCCAAATCGTAAGCAAAGAAGAGCATTGAAGTTCAACCGGGAGGTTAGCAACAGGTATGACATGAATGATGTGATTTGCCCTTAATAATCTCATAACCTAACTATGTAATTACGTTTTACTTTTTTACGTTCTATTACAGGAAGAGGACATACAAAAAGAAAATGAAGGTTCGTGTTTATCCGGAGCAGTCCAATCGCACCCGTCCTTACTTCCAGGAGCGACACAATCGTTTGGGAGAAGATGCCTTCCACAGAAAATGCAAGATATGCAAAATGCCTTATTCAGGCAAAAGTATTTGTCCAAACTGCAGGCTTTAATTTTTGTTTGGTTTTTATTTAATCCAATGGTATATATACATAATTTATCATTTTGTCATTTTTTTTGAATTTTTAATAAAACTACAATTAGAATGAGTACTTTAAAAAAGGTTTAACTTATATTTACTTTATATATATTTACTTCATCATATTTAGATCATTAGTTTAAACCCTTAGCCAAAGATCGTCATTAAAAAAACCAAAAGTAATGATAATACAAATATAATAGTACGCAAACATAAAATAAGGACACTCATATGTACAATAACTTTCATTCTAAGTATTTGAAGTACAACAAGTTACTTTTTAGTAGAACTCACGCATAACATAACCAAATTCATAGATGTATACCCGTTCCTTGGTATTCTATTTTATACTACAGTAAGTTTATAATAAAATCCATCTGACCAAGGAAAATAAGCTGTTGTAGCATACTTATAATAGAACGCACACATAACATAACTACACTCTAAGATCCTAATAATAAATTGCTGTTACTATCCTAATAAACTTATAATAGTTAACACGTATATCATAACTACATTTATAGAGACAGTAAATTCATTTCGGTTCATCAGTAGAGTTATAGTACAGAAAGTTCATAATAAAAACTCATTTAACTACAGAAAAGTAACTGTTAGATTATATGCATAACATAGCTACACTTAAATGTACACCAGATTTATTCTAATACATAATCATTTCATAAAAAGAAACATTCATCTCATTTTGAACACAAATACAAACAAAGAAGTTTCACAACGCTCAAATTTTAACAGAAGAAAACGAAAATAGATTCCACGCAATTTGTATACGTGTAAAAATGTTTCATAAGTAGTATAAGTAGTATAGTATAAATAGCTAATTTCCTTAGCAATGAATTATACTTTTCATTTGCTCTCGGTGGTGTTTTGATTTATAGATCCTTGTAAAGCCAACTCCTTCTCCAACATTTCATGTTATTCCTATCAAAATATTAAGCTAGTTAGTACTAGTACACTATAATCTATTTTACTGAAAGAAAAAATGAATTAATTTTTTGCTTACAATTACAGGATCCATCCCCATTTCTCGTAGAACATCTACGAGAAACGTGTTCTTCGTGAGGAACTTTATTGGTCTGCGTCGGAAGTCCGCTCGGATATTTTGCAGGATTTCTAATAAGTCTTTAGCCTCCTTAACGGTTGGGTAGATCAGAGGACGCGATGATCTTGCAAAACACACTATGCGAATTTTCCAATGGTTGTCAACATCTTCGCTTTCGCTCTCAACGAGAGTGCAAGTCCAATCTTTGCCAACGACTGGATCTATGTAGTCTGTATTCAAGTGTCTCAAACTACAATTCACAATCACTTCTTGCAGTACACGCACTAAATCAATAAGTTCGTAATTTTTGAAGTAAACAGATTGGCGACAATTAAAGAAATTGTCTATTTTTATATAAAATTCAGTACACTTCTTAAACCGGTAAACCAGATGAGTCGGTATTTTCGTGTAATGGGGTCTTGTCGCTAGCTTCACATTCAACGTGGGCAAAGCCCACGTTTTAACCCATTTGAATTGTATCATTGTCTTTATTCACTTCACTACAAAAAATCTAAAATTCTCAGCTTCACTGTTAACTGTCACTTTACCAGGAACTACTTATAAAAAAATACGAGTAACACACTCAATCGGTTGAGCGCATTGTGCGCAATTTTCAATGCGGAGTAAACAGTTACGGCAGTAACCGTGTCCACATAACGACACAAATCCCATCTGCATAAAAAACACGACTGAAGTAATGTTCGTTTGCATATAATTATTAAATGTACTTACAGCAGACATAAATTCAAATGGTATTAAAAATCCAAATTTGAAAATTGGAGTTACCTTGTGATCCACGCATATCGGGCATTGTACACTGTCTTGTTCAGCGGGTTCCACTTCAAAAGAATATAAATTAAAATAGAGACACCTGTCTCTGTGGGCCTCTATGTTGGCGACGTGATTTTCGCCTTGACCCACAACAAAACGTCTGCCGCAATAAAAGCACTTCAGTGTGGCATCGGCATGCAAGAAAAAGCCTTGCTGTGCGATTACTCTACGCCACTCTATGCTTATTAAATTAAATCTAGTGGTTGTATTGAAACGAACTTCCTCTTCTTTGTAAGCTAAATAACGCGGCACTTGTGCCGGAATCTCAAAAAATGTGGTATTATTCATAACAATATACTTTAGTTCTATTTATATTTAATTTTTTCTTATTCTGTTTAACTATATTTATTAGTATGGGGGCTAGCTTTGCTTCTAAATCCGATATTCTTTGTAAAAATCTTAACTTATCTAGCGCTTCAGAAGAATACCTTAGGTTTGGTTTCCCCTATATAAAAATATGTCGAAGTCAGATCACAAAATCTTACTGTTTTCGGCATTTGAGAAACTGAAGATCAGAAAATAAAAACCGGGTACTTATATACTTTTGTTTTTCCTGAGCAACCTAGGTAAATAAACGTGTTAATGATCTTTACACATACACAGTAGCTTATAAAAACCATCAACCTGCTTAAGTAATCCTTAAAGTATCTTTATAGCTATATCTATTATTAGTGGTTGTGTTATATAGCCGTAGAATAAAAAAGAGAAGAAAGGTCAGTGTTGTATTTACATATTTACATTTATTCTGAAGTTTAGAGTGCTACACAGATGTTACATTACATACAATAAAAAATGCTTATTTTGTTCGGCTCTGCTTCTTTATCCCGGCAGCATGCAATCCAATTAGGATGTTTAGTAATCTTCTTACTTCTACCACAGATATCGCCAGACTCGGACCAATCCAAGCTTCGTATAGGGACAACCTTTTAGGTCGATTCAGAATAAAATTGTAAGAGCCTGAGGAGCCACGTTGTACTCTACATAGAAGCTTTCCACTTAAGCTTTGGAAACTTATCGAAGGGTCGAAGAAATTAGGATCGTTTTTTTTTAGGTTGGCGTACTTAGAAGTCGCCAACGATGGGATTAGATCGTTATAAGGCGTTTCATTTATTTCTTTTATAGTCTTTTGTAAGTAGGTGATCAGTGGTCCACATTCATATACAGATAGACACACCCTCGAAGCATTCGAGCTCTTGTTTTCCTTCATCATATGTATATAAGTGGACTGCTCGTTTTCTAAATAGCTTGTACGGATCTTGATCGTCCCTGTACAAAAAACTTTCTTTGTATCCTTCCAAAATAATTCGTGGCAGGGGTTATCTGATTCGAGTGTTTCAGGTTCTTCATCGTCAGAATCAGTCTCAGATCCCGTGTCTTGTTGAGAAGCTACGACTCCCCCTCGACTTTGTGGCATTTCATAAGCCTTGGTTTGGCTCATTTCATTGCTCGAGGAAAACAAAGCGTCATGATAGAAACCAAACTTATACTCTGGCTTCATTTCTTCCGTCTTGTTTTCTCTATAAGCAAGGCTATCTACAACACACTTAGCTTTAGCTTCAGGTTTCTTGTACTCTGAACTTGGTAGCATTACTTTTGGTGTACTGTCTGCAAAGTTGCCAATAGTTTGCGGAATGAACGCATTTGAAATTGTATTGATACCTGCATTGATGCCTGCCATTTTTATTGATGTCAATTTATAGAACTTGGGTTTGATTTTTCGAAATTATAATTGCTAGTACTTTTTAAAGTTTGAGTTTATTTTGTTTTTGCGTTTTGTAGTTGTATTTATTTGGTAGTAGTGTTTAATTTGTAGTTGTGTTTAGTTTTGTGAGTGAACTTGATTTCAAATGATGATCTTCGAGGAAGTTACCTTTCTATTTATACAAATTTTTGATGATGATCTAGTTAAACATTAAGTTAAAGTTAGTTAAAACGTAAGCTCAAAGTTGCAGCGTTACGGTTTAAATTAGTTTTTTATAACCTATGAAATGCTTAGTTCTTCTGCAGGTGCATGAGAAAATTAATATTCCAGCCATGTAGTTTAGTTTTTTCTCGGGATGTGAACTTTTAGGTCAGTCTCATTAACCGAGATGTGAGTTTGAAATAAAAAATTACACAACATTTATGCCGCAGGTGAGAGAGACACACTAACTTCTGTTCAGATTTTAGATCCAGTAGGTTTCATTTTAAAGAGAAGAAGTCATGCGAGCCAAAGATATCAACATGAGGAATACTTACTCTGTTCCATTAGGCCCCCCGTCATTACTTCTTAGCCAAGTCATTTTTTGTTAAATAAATATTTGGTTCAAGTGTAAGTTGATGTGATGTACACATGCGAGTTTCAGATGTTCTCATCAGATAAACAGCAATTTAAACACCTGTTGATAATTACCGTTCCCTTTTGGTTTTAATTAAGGTCAACTTATCAGACGAGATGCTTACGGGAGACACCGAACTTCTATCTCTGTAATGTATGTTACATAATATAATAGACCAAGCACTTTTTTTTCAAAATTTTTTATTCTATACTGCAGCTGCATGTCTACAGCTGCATGTCTGCAGCTGCATGTCTACAGATGCATTTTGATTAATCTACTTGTCATAAAACAAGGTTTGTTCGTAAAATATTAAATTAAGCAACATGCACTTGTCTACAATAAATGCTACCGTGAGATATAAAGCACCTCTTTAATGATAACTTTTAAATTTTTTGTCTCTGCAGCTGCAGGTTCATTAAAGCAGAAGTAAAAACTTCTTACTCGAAAATCTCTTCTTGTATGCTCATTAAATAGAATTAGGTAGTCAATCGTTTCAAGTTTTACATTTTCGCTTTTTTAAACGTAGTTACAGGTAAACACATCACATTTAAAAGTTTCTATAAATACGGCTCAGTTAGTTCCACGATCGATTCAGAATGTCCAAAAGATTCGTAGAGAATAGATCTTTCCTTGAACAAATTGTAATAACTAAACCGAAAATTCAGTTGCAACTAATTCAAAATGCCACCACAGATCAACTAAAATCTATTATAGAATGTGTGATTAACTACAAACACTTCACAAAAAAGGACTGTAAAGCTATAAAAACACGTAGGGAAACGTTAGGCAAACTAGCTAACAGGCGCACAACTACCATACTTTCATTGAGACTAACTCTGAAAAATGTAAAACGATTTTTTAAATCTTATCAAAGAATTTTTATTTTCATTATTTCTTACATGTTAACACAAGTTTTAAATGCGATTATATTAAACATCTCCAGTTATGAGTGATGTTTACATCCCTATCCTTAAGCAAGTGTACGACCGGTTAGAAATTAGCCAAGCTCCAGATGAAGAGTTGTCTGAGAAGGAGGAAAATAAATGTACACACAATAATTCAATCACAAATAGCACAGGAAAGGAAGGAAAGGGGCAAGGGAGAACGGAAAAAAAATCCGACTGGATTACTTATGAAAGTTACAGTAAGCCCAAATCTCGTAAATAGACTAATTGTGTACGTGAAAAAAGCTTTCAATATGGTTTGCAACTGCTCGACAAATACTTCGACAGACTTTTATCCAAAATTTTATACATGTGCAAAATTCAAAGTAGTCTCAGACATTGATTTTACACATTACTTTAGCGAAGATATCTATGCAAATGTCGATTATTGTGCAGTTACACTAACACCATTCATTACACATTGTGATCATTCACCATGCGATCCTTTTGCTAAAAACAAATATGACATACTATTCAGTAAAATCCATGGACCTGGCCCTATTGCAGAACATTGCAGCAGATTTGTAATTGATTGTAATGACAATTATCGCGGTGACATTTGTGGAAGAGGTCCTCTGTTCAATGTTCCATTATCTGGTTTTGATTTCGACGAAATAACTAGAATGCCGTACATCAAAGGATGTACCCATGAAAACTGTAGAGATCATAACGAGATGTACAACGGTATCTCATATTTTGCAAAAGGAATAATTACGGCAGAACAGTATGAAACAAAGTATGTGAAAAAAGAACTGGTTCTAGACTGGCCTGAAGAATGGATCAAAGTGAGTGACATATGAAAACAAAACATGCACACTTTAGAAGTGATTCCACATTTTATAAATGAAGCTCAATCACTGGAAGAATATTTTTCTGAGTTAGAGGAGGAAAGCGATATCGAAGAAACTGTGGTGACAGTAACCGACGATAGGTTTTGTGAATTAGGTGTAGGATATTGCAACAGCGAAGAACTTGTACAGATAGGAACAGAAGAGACTTATATATATACTTGTTTTGAGTGTATTCAAAAACATGGGATTATAATATGTTCGAGATGTGGTATCCTGGACTCGGGGGAAAACGTGGATCAGATTGATATACTCTGCAGTGGATGCATCGCAGAAAAAAACTCTACACGAACAGAAATCTACACTGTGGACGAGCTCAAGTCTTTACACAATGGAGCAGGATAGCGTTAGCTCTGAATCAGACTCGGACCTCCCTCTCATGGAAAGGTTTGGTATTTCTGTTGGTTATAAATCTATTAAAGAACCAAAAGGTTTTTTTGCCGACGGTAGATACTGTAGCTTTCCATATTGTAAATTTTCCTGTCTTCAGAAGAGACAAATGAAATTACACATTGAATCTGAGCACTTCTGCTTAGGATGTGCTAAATACTTCTATTCCATCTCAAATCATAAGCATAAGTGTGAATTAAAAGGAATGGGTTATATTTCACCCAAATTAGGTATAGATGTGGATAAGGGTATATTTAAGCAAGTAAAACAATCACACAAGGGTTTGGTAGTACAATATAAATACACCCCTGAAGAAGATTATAAAGAAGTGGAAATCATGATAAACAGTATTTTTGACGCACTAGAAAAATTTGTCAAACAACTACTACGACATTATAAAAATTTAAAGGCACAATTATCATTACATTTGAGACTCATTGATGAAGTCAGTAGAGCTGAAAAACTTGTGTATTTACATTCTGATTTTTCCGAGCTTCTATTAGAATCTGATGTTGTACCATTTATTTATAGTTCAATAAATGAGATTATAGAACAGCTTAACACATTCTCAGTAGATGGCTCTGGGTGGTCTGTTGATACAATATTAAATTTTTACATTCAGATAGGGAAGTATACACCAATGCTTTTTGGGAGCGAACATAAAAAGAAAAGGCAAAGAAAGCGAGGTATTTTATACTTGGAAAATTCAATGTCTTTGTGTTTCTGCTATGCTACGGTCGCAGCGCTTCATTATGAAGAAGTTAAAATAAATCCAGACAGAGCGTATAAAAATTTAACAAGAATTGACAACTATAGTTTATATTTGAGTAAGTACAATTTCTCAGGTTTAACATTTCCTATTTCTATCAACGAGATAGACATATTTGAAACTAATAATAATATTGCTGTAAATTGTTATTCATACATTAACACTGTGCAAGCATTAAGAATTTCAAAACTGAAGTCAGAAAAACACATTCATCTTCTTGTAACTAATATGAATGCAAAAATTAAGCACTTTTTACCCATAGTCGACTTTTCCCTATTCATGTGTAAAAAACTTTGTAAGAAGAGTTATAACTGTCCATCTTGTCTTTCTCCTTTTCAAAGTAGTGAAACTAGAGATCGTCATTATTTAAAATGTAAACTTGTTGATAATACAATTTTACGATTTCCAAAGTCAGACACTATATCTTTTAATTATGGAGAGCACAGTTTAGAAACTCCATTTATTGTTTATTATGATTTTGAGTGTTATCTTAAAGAGCGTCACACTTGTGACGATGGTCTATCAGAAAAAGTAAAACTAAAAAATAAAGAGGACAAAAGTTGGTCGAAATACAATTGTGTGCACACTCCCATATCGTTTGGCTTAAGCGTGTGTAGTGGTAACAAACTTATAAAATATGTAGAATATTGTGGGGAAGATGTTCTTTATAAATTCATGGAAACAGTTTTGAGTGTGGCTTCTGACATATTAAAAAGACTAAAGGAAAATGTTCCACAAAACTTAACAGTAGAACAAAAACAATTTTTTGAGAATGCAACGATTTGCTGCTTGTGTAATAAGGAATTTTCAAAAGAGGATGTTAAACAAGCTCACCATCTGCATTTTTCTGGAGAACACGTGGGACCGGCACACAATAAATGTAATTTAGCAGCAAAATATAAACCGTACGTAACAGTAATATCCCATTCAGGAAGTAGTTACGACCACCACTTAATAATTCAATCGCTAGAGTTTTTCAAACCTAAATCAATACGTGTCATTCCACGGAATACTGAACAGTTTGCTGGTATAATCGTAGATAATAAAGTGCGATTTGTAGACAGCTTGCAATATGTTAATGCACCTTTAGCTGATCTAGGTGAAATGATGATCAAAGATGGTATGTCTTTTGAAATACTCGAGTCAGGTTTTAAACATTGTCACCCAGACTTACTACCATTACTAAAACGAAAAGGATCGTTTCCGTATGAGTATTTTAATAACTTAGAGCGTCTTAAAGAAACAGAGCTCCCCGCAAAACATTTTTTTTTGGAATAATTTGAAGCAAGAAAATATTAGCGAAGAACTTTACTCACGAGCTATGAAGGTTTGGCAACTTGGGAATTGTAAAACATTGAAGGATTATCTGATGTTGTATCTTAAAGTTGACACTCTTTTGTTGAGTTCAATTATTCAAAATTTGAGATTAAATTTACACAAATCGTATGGCTTAGAGCTAACTAATTTTTTTACTGTAGCCAGCTATAGCTGGGCTTGTATGCTAGCAAAAACCGGAATTGAAATAGAGCTTTGCAAAGACCCAGATATGATAAAAATGATGGCATCTAATATGAAAGGTGGACCTTGTTTTTCTTCCCTTCGCTGGAGCAAAAGTAACAACGAATATATTAGCGGATATGATGAAACAAAACCAAAAATGCATCTCCATTTTGTAGATATTAATAATTTGTATGGCCACAATCTTAAGCAGAGGCTCCCTCTAGGTTCGTACGAATGGATGACACAGACAGAACTTAATTCCATTGACTTTGCTAACTTAGAGGACAGTTCCCCTTGGCAGTGTATTTTGGAAGTGGATCTTTTGTACCCCGAAAGTTTGCATCACCGAACTTCTGATTTTCCTTTGGCCCCTGAAAATCGTAAGGTTTTACTAGAAGAGTTAAGCCCATATCAGCTAAAATCATTCGAAAACATAAAAACGTCAGTGGTTAATCCCTTAGGAGGTAAAAAGTTATTAATGACAGTGGAACACAAAAAGCGATACACCCTCTATAGCTTAGCGTTAAAATACTACTTATCTCAAGGTCTTATTCTTACTAAAATACATAGAGGTTTTAAATTTAAGGTGGCTGCATATATGAAATCATACGTTGACCTTAATGTTGACTTAAGAAAGCAAGCCACTAGCGAGATAATGTCGTTGTATTATAAATTGTGTATTAACTGTTTATACGGTAAAAGTTCGTCGAATGTTAATAATAACAGCAATATTGTCGTATGCACTTCTTCCACACAATGTGAGAAGCTGCTTTCGCTGGGTAATTTTAAAACTTTCACTATTTTGAATAAAAATGTAACACTCTTTAATATGAAAAGATCATCCGTGGTCATGGATAAACCGTTAGCAGTGGGGTTTGTTTGCCTAGATTTAGCTAAAATAAAGCTGTATGAAATCATCTATGGGAAAAAAGATGGATTGATAGGTCTTAAAACCTATTTTGGTGATAATATGACGCTGTGTTATTGCGATACGGACAGCGCGCTAGTAGCGATAAAAGACCCAAACAGTACATTTAGAGAAGATATATTGAAGCTAGAATCAATGTACGATTTTAGTTCGCTGCCGAAAGATCATCCTTGGTATAACAATGAGAGAAAAGGTGTTACAGGCTTGTGTAAAGTGGTCACAGAGGGGATAAAAGAGTTCGTTTGTTTAAAACCCAAAAATTATGCTCTTCTTTTAGATAACGATGAGACAGAGAAAAAGTGTAAAGGTATACCAAAAAGTGCACTAAAAAATGTTTCTTTTGATCATTATAAAGAAATGCTTTTCTCTGATGATGTCAGTCGTATCACCTTTAATTCGCTTAGGTCAGAAAACCATAAAGTGTATGGTAAAACAATTAGACAAGTATTATTTTCAAGCTTTGACTGTAAAAGATATATCTGCTCAGATGGTATCCACACATTACCGTTTAGACATTTTGCAATAGGTACTTCGTATAGGAGAATTTGATTAATTCTAAAAATGAATAAGAAGAAAAACAATAATAAGAAATACCACTGTCATGTTTGCAGATTCGTTTGCACGCAAATGAAAATTCGTATGAAATGTGTATTAAATAAGATTTTTGGCCCTAATTGTTATAAGAAGTACATATGCAATATTTCTGTTAATTTTAAGAGTGTAGATAATTTTAAGTTATGGAAATATGTAACTAGAAGGTTAAAATGTTGTCGTTGTAGTTTTAAAAATGCTCTAGTGTATTATACACCAAATCGGATGCATGTACTATGTGACTTCTGTTTTTTTGAAGACCGACATCCCGATTATACTTTATGTAAATGTATTATTGCAACACCAATGGAATTTTGAATTATGAAATTAAAAACAAAAATTGTAAATTTTGTAAATATAAAACTGTTTTATTTATTTCACATATTTCATACTACTACATATTTAGCATTAATTTGAAAATAGACATAGTTTGTAATTATCCTATTTTTCTAATATAATCATTCAATTAGCTGTAATTCGTCCTCATAGAAGGAGCCAATTATCACGTCATTCTTCATGTCTTCCAACTTGTACATTACAGGACGAACATCATCGCTAACTTCTCGGATCCTAAATTTTTCAGTTGACCAGTTTTGTGTGTAGCCCTTTTCAAA
>JABASD010005323.1:0-12718 GCA_019776165.1 Pogonognathellus flavescens | reverse complement strand
AGTGGTATGCGAAACATGTTTGATGACTTTAAAAGCACTTGGAATATTTGTTTGTTGGAATATGTGAAACTATCCAATATAGCTTAAATTTGTTGACCATTGCGTTCTAGGGCAACTTGGTGTGATGAAGGACAAATTATCGGTAGCTTTTGGTGATGAGACAAAAGGTGAATTAGGGCGATGTGGGCGCATTTCATTTCAGTTTTGTATAATTCATTTTTCACATTTTATACCATTTAAATTTTTGTCGGTTTTGAATTAAAAAAATTCGGAATGCTGCTAGAAAATTTTGCAGTGAAATGAGACAAATTTTTGTATCCTTGGATTGATATTGGACAGACTTGAAGCGGCTTATTCCAATGTGGAACGTATGTTAGGCCATTCTGTAGGGGCAAAAAACGTTAGGGCGGTCACAAAGTTTAAACAATTGCATTTTTGGCAGCAAATAATATAATTTCTTAATAATTTAGGGGGGGGGGGGGCGACCTCCCTATAGATACGCCCTCCAAGGATTCTCTGGGTCAAGTCTGACACGTTTTTAAGCAACATATGTTGAAGTGAGAGACATTTGAAGCAACGAATATTACGAATTGAATTATTGCTGCCGAGCGACGCACAAGAGACAGAATGGTCATTCCGATAATAATTATCAGCAACTCAACTATAATAAACAAAATTACTTGATTTAATTACAGTAAAATGATTGTTCGTTTCTAGAAACGACATTGTTATGCCGTTACTTAAACAAATGAAAAATAGCCAATGAAAAGCTGTTAAAAGTTGTTAAAAGCAAGCTGTGTAATAGAAAGTATTTACTTATATGGGTCTGCATTGACAAAGCTAAAGGAAACATTCCATACCTTTGTTTCGGGATAGACAGACTTTAAACGCCTCCATCACATTGAACATTCAATTAAGGTTTTTTGCACTTCTGATTGAAATATTTTTAATGTTGTAGCCAAAAAAAGTCACTTAATTTTTAGATAAACCATAATAGAATCTATACATTCAAGAATTCAATTAACGGTTACTTTAAAAATAAATAAACTATTCAAAACAGCTGTGTTAAAATAGCGTAAGTTAAACGTTGACGTGTTATTTATGTTGCCGAACAGTTGTTTATTGTTGTCAATTGATTTCCCAACTGTTGTTTTTTTAAGAATTGACCATTGTTGCTGTCAATTGTTTAAAAAAAGTTTAACCGAATTACGTTGACTCGTCGTGGAGATATTAAATTATTTGATACACCGGCGGAGTGACGGACAGACAGAACGTTCTTATAAAGTAGCTTTTGTTACTAAATGTGAAATGTCACCGATTGACTCCATTTTCGAACTTAACCTTTATGTGACCCAGAGATCACGTGTGAGAAGTTTGAACGAATTGTGTTAATCCGTACGTGAGTTATGGTGCTCACAGCCGGACGGACATACGTAAACACCATTCTTATAAAGTCGCTTACGTTACTTAATAAAAAATACAATTATACAGCAATTGAAAACAAAATCTTTAGAATTCGTCATTTGTTGGAAGAAATGAGGTCAAATGAAATTTATTTTCCGTTCATCCAAACAATATTAATATTTTGTCTTACACTAAACGTCAGCGCTGTGTTAAACCAAGACTACCAAGTTTTAAATTTGAATCCCAGTCTGAAGCCATTTAATAATTGTTTGATTAATATTATTTTTTACGACAATTTAGATGTAGACTTTACAGAATTTAAATCTCCAGTTCTTCTTGCAAACTATATCATTGGTACACGCGATCTAATATACGATGGTGAGATATTTGACGCATATTATGAATTGTCCTGGAAATGGAGAAATGGATCGAATGTGAATGTCACTGACGAAATAGTTAAAGCTCCGTATGCGTGGCAGTGTATTCTTCATTACTTCTTGTATCCAGTTACAGCGGCAGAATCTGTGCGCTACCATAAAAATGCGATTGAAAAATTTGACAATTGGTTTTATCTTCAAGGTGAAAATTGGCTGGTTCCTTATTCTTTAATTTGGTTTTGGAATCAATATGTACCACGCATGTTTCACGTCAAAAGTTCTCGAAAAAAACAAGATGCGATATTCAGAAATGAGATGTTTGTCATGGTTCTCGAGTGGGATAAAAGTGGTAATAAGCCACATACACAAAATTTTGATAAATGGGTTTTATTTTCATTGTACACTGTTTGGTTTGACTCTTATCACCGATTCAGATTCATTATCATTTTGCAATCAATAGAAAATATCAACCAAGAAAAGATTTATTACTTAAAAGACGTGAATGCAGAATCATGTAAAAAGGAATTCACAATGAATGCGGAACTTTTAAGTGGTTCTTTTACCAGGGAAAGATTGAACCAAATTTGGAAACAGGAAGACAGAAATTATATTTCCAACAGTTTCCTACGAATCAAAAGTATGACGAGAGTTTTTTATTTGTATCGACTAGGACTATTGTACAGAAGTTGGATTTTAATGAGAAAATTCAATTTTAAGATTTTTCACTCCTACATATACGACCTGAATTTGGCTCTATTAAAAGAAATTCTACCAAACGCTAGTTTCTTCGGCCGAAATTTGTGCCACCCCAACCAATTGTTAACTTCTCCTCTGTTGGTAGAGGTAAATACAACTACAACTGCTTTTCCATTGCACACGGAGAATTTCACATTTGTAACCTGTGATGGCATCAGACAAGAACACGGAATTTCTTTCAGAGGATATTTTTCGTCATTCGATTTGGCAACTTGGCTCTCAGTTTTCGCCAGTTTTTTTCTTGTCACAATTTCACTGAAATTTATTTACAAATCGAAAAAAGTAAAAGTGAATTTATATTTCATGGTTTTCCAAAGTATTTTGGAACAAGGAGACTCTGTAGCCTCAAACACGAAAAAAGTCAGTGGAGCTTATTTTGTATGCGGGGCTTGGATTCTGATGGCAATTGTTTTGTCGAATGCATACAAAGGGAATAATATAACGGAATTAACTTCTCCACGAAAGGTTGATAAAATAATTCAGTTCACAGACCTTGTGGAGTTGAATTATACTTTATTTTGCAAATCGAGTTTTTTATGTAATGCTGAACTTGTATGTCCTGCCCGCGAAGATCTTGGCAATGAAAGCTTTACGCGCTCAAACCTTTTCCAGCATCTGTTTCCAAACGATTGGGGTGGTTATTTTATAAGAATGGAAAAAAATGGAACAGCACTGACTTTCGTAAAAGCGAATTTCGGTACATAGAAGGTGTATTCCCAATTATAAGGCTACACGTGATAAATAGCAGCAATCATAGAGAAATTGCTGAAAAAAGACCTGTCTACACCAAAATTTTGAATTGTAATAAAACTGCGTATGGTGACTGGTCAGAAAATATCGACATTGTCGAAAGAATATTGAGAGTGAGTTTCCCCGAAAGTAATAAAATTTCTAGAAGTCAAGACAATCTACTTGAAAGGCAAACGGGCTGGGTAATATCGTACACTTTCAATACCAAAATCCATACGATATTGCAAATCTTTCATGAATCTGGAATTACTGGGATTTGGAAAACAATTGCAAAAAATAGAGAAATGGCAAGAATTTCAAAAAATCTCACAAAAACCTATTATTATACTCATCATATTAAGGCTTTGTCCCTATCAGATAATGTGGTTGTCATCTTCTACACGTATATATTTTTTGTTATCCTTTCTGGAGCTTTTTTCAGTCTTGAATTGCAATTAGATTTATTACAAATTAATTGGCATAATATTAAGCTGCATGTTGTGTAGACATCAATGCTATTGTTATACTATCGAATGGAAATATAATAAGTTATTTCAAGAGAATAAATGTTACATCCTTAATTTCTGGCCAGTGAAGTTTCAAACTTTTGTATAATTTTTCAGCATCCAGGAAACCATTTCTTTGATAATAACTAGGCGACGTTTTCTTGCTAATAAAATCATACTCAACAAATTTCCTAAGGTATTAGTATTGCAAAAAAATACTTCAATGTATCTTCCAAAAATAAGGTTTCAGAAAATACTCACAAGAAACATACTCATAAGCATTCTGCGCTGTGTTGTAAAAAATCTGCTAGTTATAGAATGCTTCGACTGCTTTAGCGAATAATTCGGAAACTGTGTGTCTGGAGTATCTTTAAATTGTATAAGAACATAACATATTATATGGAAGTCTTTCATAATAACCAAATTGAATTCAAATAATCTCATCTTCTGATTAAAAAAAATTAGTGGTGATGTTTACTATGTCTGATATTCTGAGAACGTATCTGAAAAAAACATTGTCAGACCGAAGGCGTAATTAAATAGGATTTGGAATGGGGAGGCTAGAGTTTATTAGAGGATTCAAGCAAATTGACCATGTACGTAGTTACGCCCCTGTCTTAAACTATCGTACTAAATTGAATGTAAGAAAAGCTTGTGTTCAATTTTATCGAAAAACTTTCTGCCAATTCATTTTGAGCAATTGTTTGATTTTTTTATTTCGTAATATAATTTAAAATTTTGTTTAATCTTAGTCAACAAACGAGATATCATTTTGAATTAAAAGATATAAAAAATATGATGAGTTAAAAACATCCATTTGCCTAATAACTACAGCCAAATTGAATATAAGATCCATAGTTAAAAATATGTTTGAAATCAATTAACACGATTGGCAATATAAAACGATATGGATTTGGGAGAAGCTGCTTATGAATATTATAGGTGCTTGAAGTATGATTGAAATATTTAAAAAGGCAGTAGACCAAGCGCTATGGTAGTTAAGTAATTAAATAAGTAATTAAATTACTTTATTAAGTAATAAAATTTCTTTATTAAATAATTAAATAAGTAATTACATTACTTATTTTTCGGAACGGTTTGAGGTAATGACTTGTAACTTTGTTCACGTGTTCTAGTAGTCCATTGGAAGGCGAAGTTCGCAGATGGGTTTAATCAGCCAACTTTCTTTTGACCTCTGAACTTTTCAACTAAATACTGTGTTAATAAAGCGTCTACAACAGATTGAAAATTAAATATGGCTAAATGAATTCTACTTGGTTTGAAAATAAAAACCGCTAAATTTGAATTTGGAGTTCGTCATGGCTTGAATGTTTTGATTAAATGATTGTTACATTGTTACAATCAAATACATGTCATAGTAATTACTGCTGCTAAAACGTTTTCACAGTTGATGTATCGATGTCACAGTTCTGGTTACCGTGTTATGGTGCATCACAGAGGCACTGTTCATTTCTTTACTTGTTTACACCAGGTTTTGAACCGGTTTATTTGTTCAATAAAATCAGATGGGTTTGTCCCTTTTATCGATTACTGCTACTTACTGCGAACAATAAATAATAAGAACATGTTCACGGTGTTAAAAATTTAATAACATACACACGTTGTATACATGACTGACAATTTAACACAATAAATATGTATTCGATTGCCATCAGCATTCGTATAATAGGAAATGTTAAAACAAATATTAATATATTTTCGACGACAGTAAAAAATAATCCCACTCTTTATCCATGGAAAAATAAACCATTCAAAACTGCTGTAATAAAGTAGCGCATGAAAAAAGTCAGAGGTCATGAAAGAGTTTACCGGTTGACCCTATTTGCAAACTTGACCTTTACTGGGATCCAAAGATCATGTATGAGAAGTTTCAACGATTTCGGTTACTCCGTTTGTGAGTTATCGTGGTCACAGACATTAGTAACTCTTAAAGATGAAAGGTCAAGAAGGAGTTAACCGAGTGACCCCATTTACGAACTTGACTTTCGGTGGGACTCAGAGATCACGTGTGAAAAATTTGAACGAATTGCGTTCATCCGTTCGGGAGTTATACCGATCACAATATAAATTTAGTATTTGATTCTTTAGACAATTGCAAAAAAGCAATTTGATTAATTAAAAGGTTAAACGGTAACAATTTTAGTAGAAATTTTCAGTTGTGGAACTTTAATGTGCAAATAAAAACTTAATTAAAATTAATTTTTGTATTTTATACTTTTTGAAATATGATTTCCAGATAAACGCAGATATGGTACAATTAAAATTTTGTTATTGTGAATCATAATATTATGGGTACATATTTATTTAATTCATGAGTCAAGAGAAGGACCAGTTTCAGATACCATACTTGCTTTCACTGTCAAAAACTATTGCTGAGGAATACAAATTAGGAATGAATTGAAGGCCTACTTTTTCAAGCCGATTGAAAGTGATAGACTAAAGTTTTTGACGGATATTTGAAATGTATTTAAAATTATATGCAATGTGTGGAAATAATTTTATGGTTTTAAATTTCTTTTGATGCTTTGTTTTTAAGTTGTACGGTCGCCAGGTTCTAAATTGTGTCATAGGCGATAACTATGTTGCAGTTGTCGGAATCACAAAAACATGTCTTCCTTAATACTGTCGCATTTTGTCATCGGTGGTTAAATTTTGCTGTATAGCCTCCGTCATCTATTTTCTATAACTTAAAATTGATCGGATCGCCGCAATCATGGTTAATCATAACGTTATGTTCTGAGAATTCCGTACGACAGATTTTTAGAGTTAGGGGTTTTGGGGCTCTTAAAGAGGTTACGAAATTTAAAACAAAGTAAATGTGTTGATCTCATTTTCGTGGTTAACATTTTAGTAAATCATTCAACAAACAGTATTTCAGTGTCCGTCTGTCGATGTATAAAGAACGTAGGATAAAGAAAATGATTTTTAATCAATATTTTTAGACTATGACTAACGAATATTTGAACGCGTTTCTCGAACGATACTAGGTCATTTAGTTGTTTAGCGAGAGTATGTCTTGACGTCAATGTTTTCATGTTCCTTAGTTTCAGACCTTTATTATGATATATACGAGACGATTAAGATTACCACAATAACACATACATGTAAAACAATACATACAACAAAAACGTTAAAAACGTTTCATAATTTTATAAAATGCATTTTTTAGCACACTCATAACTATTTTCTGGGTTAAATCTTTCGGCAACTTAAATATTTTCCTGAAGTTTTCAAAAAATGCAGGAATGGTTCCCTTGCCTCAATCATCAATCCAATTACTTCTATTTCTTTGATATTGAACTTATTCTTCAAATCTTTTGACATCAATCAAAACATATCCTTTGGATCCCTTTATTACAATGATGTCAATTCGCCTGTTAAATCCATTAGCTGATATAGACGGCACTTCTTCCCATACATGATAATTGCCTGAGACGCCTGAATATAACCCCGCAACTCTCATGCTTTGGATCGTTGCACTGTCGCAGTTTAACGTAATTTATATTGTAATGCAATGCAGTGCGTGTAATCATGTTTAAAATTAAAATATGCATGGTGTGCCCGTTACTGACGGACACTTTTAATATAATTAAAGACAATATAATTTGATATTTGTTGATTTTTAACAGAGGAAATAAAACAATTGCAAAAAATTAAGGCTGGGCTTATACTTTGGAGGTGGGCACTTCAGTCCATACCCGTCCTACGCATTCTGTGTTTCCTACAGCAGCCCACAGTTTTTTACCGATATATTTCAAAATTTTATGTAGTCGATCAAAGAAATCGATCAAACACTGGGCTGTAGGAGAAGGAGAGAACGCAGAATATTCAGGAAGGGTTTCGACCGAAATTAGAGTCAAAACATCCGATGGAGTCAGTTTCACTATATAAACTTATTTTGTTTCGTAAATTCGTCAAATTCAACGTTGACTAATTCGTCAATGTCAACAGTCGCTCATTTCGTCAAATTCAATTTCGTCACTTTCAATTTCGCCACCTTCAATTTCGTCAAATTCTACTACAATCTATCTCGTCACAGTTTTTTATTCTACAACGGTATCCGTTTTTGGAACTGCCATGATTTGATTTCTTTGCTGCTACATCAGCATTCATCTTTATTGTCGAATTCCACATAGAGTATCTTAATTCAGCTTTATTATATATGCAACTACACGACCTTTCGATGGTAAATTACTCCACAAATCGAATTCACGATCCTTTAGGAATGATCTCATCATTTTTGTTAATTTCATAAGTCTGTCTTTCATTTTTAAATTCATTTTATTTAGTTTGGATTTTAATAAATCAAGTTCTTCATCGGAATGTATTCTTTAATTCCTTAATAAAAGGATCGTTTGCAAACTTACAATTTGATGATAAATTGAATATTTGTAGGGATGCTTCCCATTTAGTTTGAATGATTTCAAGACCTTTATACCGTTTGGGAGAGTACATTATATGATTTGCGGTGTCATGAGGTAGATATAATATCAACTTTGTGAAACTTCTAATCATTTTGTCGATATCTCGAAGGAATTTTTTATTGAGCTTCTCTAATAGAGTAGTTTGTAGTTGATAGATGAATATCGGCCAAGAGTTTAGAATAATCAGTTTTTGATCTGGGTGTAACATAGGAGTTGATGAAAGGATACTTAGTTTTTCAGAAAGAGTTTTCAGGATTTGCGATTTGTTTAATACTATTTCATTTTGGAATGTAACACCCAAATATTTGATTTTTACATGTTGTTTAAATCCTTTGATTTCTTTTCCATTATTTAGTATTAAATTTTCCGATAAACGACCATGCTCGGTAATTATAGCTTGCGATTTAGAGTGATTAATTTGATGTGCTGTTTCTTTAAGCTTAAATATTTATATAATACATACAAATAAATATATATCCTAAGTACATTGTTTTATCTAATTTGAAATTATATTATTAGTTTATCGTGTCTTATTGGCACTCAATTATATATTAAGGGTGTTTCTTTAAATAAAAGAAAATTCTCTCTCTACTCTGTCTATAACTGCACTCTTGCAATTGGAATGCTTAATAGTTTAATTTTATGTGAATACGATTATATTCTTTAAGTCAGTACTATTACGAATCATTTAACATTTCTTTTGCATTGTGTTATTTAAACATTTACATCCTACATCCACCATCTCAAACTATTAACAATTTGTGATATTTTCAGTGGAATATATTTTAACCAGTACAACATAACTCGACGTGCATTAATGTAGTAGCGATGAGTTTTGGTTCCGTAGGTTGTAATTTCCAGCCATTTGATTTGCTTTTCGATCGAAACGCAAAAGAAAGCAGTATTGAGTTTTGAGTTATGGATACAGCATAATTATTAGGAACAATGTAAATGAAATTCAATAATCAAAGGGCACTCCTATTGCAATCATATACAAGTTTTAATGTGGTGCAACGTATCGAAACAGCATACGGGTTTATTGAAACCAATCAGAAAGGACTACATTACTTTAAAATAATTAGAAACAGTGTAAATGTAATTCAATAATGGCTGGCAACTCTTACTGAAGCATAAACAGGTTTTTAATTGCAGAAATCATACAACTTGTCTGGATTTTAGTAATACCAAATGGTAGAATGTACTAGTCTAGCATAATTATTAGGAACAATGTAAATGTAATTCAATAATCAAAGGGTACTCCTATTGCAAACATATAGAAGTTTTAATGTGGTGCAACGTTTTGAAATAGCATACGGGTTTATTGAAATCAATCAGAAAGGACTACATTACTTTAAAATAATTAGAAACAGTGTAAATGTAATTCAATAATGATTGGAAACTCTTACTAAAGCATAAACAGGTTTTTAATTGCAGAAATCATACAACTTGTCTGGATTTTAGTAATACTAAATGGTAGAATGTACTAGTCGAGTATAGCATAATTATTAGGAACAATGTAAATGTAATTCAATAATCAAAGGGTACTCGTATTGCAAACATATAGAAGTTTTAATGTGGTACAATGTATCGAAACAGCATACGGGTTTATTGAATTTTTTTTGAAACCATTCAGAAAGAACTATATTATTTTAAAATAATTAGAAACAGTGTAAATGTAATTCAATAATGTGTGGAAACTCTTACTGAAGCATAAAGAGGTTTTTAATTATAGAAATCATACAACTGGTCTGGATTTAATTAATGCCAAATGGTAGAATGTATGAGTATAGCATACCTAATAGGAACAATGTAAATGTAATTCAATAATCAAAGGGTACTCCTATTGCAAAGATATAAAAGTGTTAATGTGTTTTGCAATGTATCGAAACAGCATACGGTTTTATTGAAACCAATCAGAAAGGACTACATTACTTTAAAATATTTAGAAACAGTGTAAATGTGATTCAATAATGATTGGCAACTATTACTGAAGCATAATGAGGTTTTTAATTACAGAAATCATACAACTAGTCTGTATTTTAGTAATGCCAAATGGTAGAATGTAAGAGTACAGCATAATTATTAGGAACAATGTAAATGTAGTTCAATAATCGAAGGGTACTCCTACTGCAAAAATATAGAAATTTTAATGTAGTGCAACGTATCGAAACACCATACGGGTTTATTGAATTTTTTTGAAAACCAATCAGAAAGGACTACACTATCTTCAAATAATTAGAAACAGTGTAAATGTAATACAATATTGATTGTAAACTCTTACTGAAGCATAACGAGGTTTTTAATTACAGAAATCATACAACAGGTCTGGATTTTAGTAATGCCAAATGGTAGAATGTATGAGTACAACATAATTATTAGGAACAATGTAAATGTAATTCAATCTTCAAAGGGCACTCCTACTGCAAGCATGTAGAAGTTTTAATGTGGTGCAACGCATCGAAACAGCATACGGGTTTATTGAAACCAATCATAAAGGCCTACACTACTTTAAAAAAATTAGAAACAGTGTAAATGTAATTCAATAATGGCTGGAAACTTTTATTGAAGCATAAAGAGGTTTTTAATTACAGAAATGATACAACAACAGAGAAATCAATTTTTGTACAGCATTATTCTTAATTTTTTCTTTACTTATCGTGTTACATTTTTAAACGAAAATGCTTTTGTCAGTTCGCCTTGACTCGATAACCTGAAAATAATAATATTTTATCTGTCTTTATGGACACGTTAATTTATTACGATGGAAATTATCATCTGCTTCCCATGATTCTATGGATAGAATGTGGGGAATTTTTATTGTGTATTTAGAACTATTAACCGAAAAACTGCCCTAAATTTCTTAAATACTTTTTTCTTAATTATTTCTGTACTTAAAGTGTTAATGTTTTAAACGATTAGGCTTTTGTCTGTTCGTATTGGCTGAATTTTCTTAAAATAATAATCTTTTATCTAGCTTTATGGACACGTTAATTTATTACGATGGAAATTACCATCCGCTTCCCATGATTCTATGGATAGAATGTGGGGAATTTTTATTGTGCTTTTAGAACTATTAGCCGAAGTACTGACTTTTTCTATGCAGAATTGTTCTTAATTTTTTCTCAACTTATCGTGTTACATTTTTAAACGAAAATGCTTTTGTCTGTTCGCCTTGGCTCAATTTTCTTAAAATAATAATTTTTTATCTGGCTTTATGGACACGTTGCTTTATTACGATGTAATTTACCATCCGCTTCCCATGATTCTATGGATAGAATGTGGGGAGTTTTTATTGTGCTTTTAGAACTATTAGGCGAAGTACTGCCTTAAATTTCTATACAGCATTGTTCTTAATTTTTTCTCAACTTATCGAGGTAATTTTTTAAACGAAAATGCTTTTGTCTGTACGCCTTGGCTCAATTTTCTTAAAATAATAATCTTTTATCTGGCTTTATGGACACGTTGCTTTATTACGATGAAATTTACCATCCGCTTCCCATGATTCTATAGGTAGAATGTGGGGAATTTTTATTGTGCTTTTAGAACTATTAGCAGAAGTACGGCCTTAAATTTCTGAACACAACTATTCTTAATTTTTTCTCATGTGTTTGGGGATACCTATTGAAGGTTTCAAAAATCAAAGGTCAAAGTGATGGAAGATGAAAATAAAATGGAAATTATCGATTTTATATTACATAGGGTTAAAAAATCTACACTGCTAATTTTTTAATGAAAATGAATAAAATTCATAAAACTAACCCTAAACAGTCATATGTGGTCGCGATAGCGGTGTATACGAACCTAGGATATGTACGATGAAAGCGATGTATAACTTTAAAAAAATGCAATAATTTACACACAAAATTTGAATTAAAATGTCCTTCAAAGTTAGTTTTGGCAGACTTCTTTGACGGTCAAAAATATGGATTTTATCTTTATCTATTTAAATTAAGAATGCACGGAAGCAGATTTTGATTTTATTTATGTCCTAAAAAAGCTATATTTGCATTAAAAGACGGAAAAGACGAAAAGACGGAAAAAAGTTATTCGGTTACATTTATATAATCAAAAGATGCTTTTATTGAATCCTTAAATTAATTTCCATTTCAGTACAATTGATATATCAGAGCAGAATTACCATACGCGAGTTTCAAATTATAATTTCTATTAATTCAAAGTCCTAGTTATTTGTAATGCAAATGCAGAGCCTAATATTCGTTTGTTGTTATGCAGAACCAACATGGAATAATATACGTGGAAACGGTATTTTTATAAAGGAAATAATGGTTTTTTTCCTTTCTTCAAACATTGCTTCAAAAGCGAAATTTAATCTACTATGCAACACGAAACTAATTAAGAGCGTAATTTGATATATAACGAAGTCAAACCAAAGCACAATTGCTGAAATACGTCTCTTTGGAAGCATGAATTTTTCATAATAGCGCTTTGACATGTCAGTCAGTATCACACAAAATAGAATGCTGTGACTAATCCGCCTGTA
>JABASD010005322.1:0-12718 GCA_019776165.1 Pogonognathellus flavescens | reverse complement strand
ATTTCCGGATAACATTTTGATAGGATAACTTCAGGATAAACCAACATAATTTAATGAAGGTTGCAAAAATCATGATGAATAACACTAAATAATGTTAAAACCATCATGATATCATGCAGAGTTTCTTTAGAGTGTACGCAAACGCACAAAAATAAAAAATAAAATGTATCTCAATAAATTAGACTATGCAAACATATTAAGTCTTTTATTAGTAATAATTACATTGTCTTTTTTCTGCACTTGTTCCGCAGTATGAGTCATACTCCGTTTCAGTCGCAGCATACTAGGGTGACATAAATGCGACGAATTCTTATTCTATCGCTGCGAATTGTCGAAGTACGATATCTGACTAACGTTTTGAAAAATCATGCCCAAAATTGCATTTCGTGTGTTGGACTACGTTTTATGGTTTGGTTGTCGCTTCTACTTGCTTCCCTATGAGTGGATTTCTTCAGACCGTAAAGCAATCCCACTGAAAGGACGCAAAATAATTTATTTTTATATCGTGCAATTTGTAAGTATGTTTTTTAGAACATTGGAAATCTTTTGTCTCGCTTTTTCTTTCATGTATCCACCCACAGGCATTGAAATTTCACCAGCAGAGAGATCAATACAAATCACTTTCTGCTCCACTTTCACCATCACTGCAGTTTGTCAGTTGAACACAATTTTCCACGAAACTGAAATGGCTGATTTAATCAACTCTTACTTGTTGCTGGAATCAACTCTTGGTAATAAAGCAAGTATTAATTACAATTCATTTGCAAACATTTAGTTCCATGAATCATACAATATGAATAATATAAATATGTTAACGTAGTTTTTAATAATTATTTCGTACAAAAAACTGATAAATATTAAATATGTCAATATTAACAATAAAAATATGCATTTCAGGAAATGAAATTCGAATTTCCAAATCGTCACAAGGGTTAATTGATATCGTGGCCGTGGTAATGGCATTGTCTATCGTGTCAATTGGCATCTGTTGTTTTCCGCTAGTCATTATCGCGTTTAAAGATGTGAACTTCGAAGAAATATTCTTCTTAACACATTTAGGAATGAGACACTTCACCTCCGTTGCCATGATTTACAGGTGTTGGGACAGTTGTTTCTTCTTTGTGACGTGGTATAATGCTCTTTTTTATTCCTTGATGACATTTGTTTCTGGGGTAACATTCTTTGGTTGGTTGAAAGAACTGTGGTGAGTAAAATTTTTATTTATTTTGTAAACTACCAGTTACCTGTTCCATTTTTATACAATTAAAACTCATACAAGGCCAACAGTTTTGATAATCATGATTGTCTTCAGTTTTCAGCTTCAGACGATCTCAAAAGGAACGTCTAAATCATTCAGAGATGCAGGAATTAAATCCACTTTAAAAACATACAGAAATTTAGGGGTATTGTTTTCCATATATAACATTGTCTATTGCCGTCATCTTCTTCCCGGTGTCGTGTTCACAATGACTGTTGTTGCCATCGTCAGTTTATTTCTTGTAATTAGAGTACATAGCAGCATTCTGATTTCATTAATATTTATTTATATCTTTTTGTTGATTCTGTTTATTATGTGGTTCGGTTTTTGGCTTGCTGAAAATATAACAAATAATTCCAGACAACTACCGTTAATCCCAATGAAAATGTGTTCATCTCTCTCTAAACTTCAAGTCAGGGAATTACAAGCTGCGATTCCAATTTACTTTCGTATGAATGATATATATGTGTGTAAAAGGGATTCAGTTTTGATATTTTATCGAATAATTTTTGATTATGTCATTAATCTTCTTCTGTCGTTTTGAAATTTTTCAGAGGTATTTCAAAAATGTGTGTAAAAGGATTTGGAAATGAAATTGAAAATAAAATTGTCGTGCAGCATTTATTTTAATTTTTTTTGTTTAGTTAAATTATCTTGCATCTTTTGTCAGTCATAGTCATAACCTGTACTGAATGATGAACATGTAAAATTAGACTTTTATTTTATATATTCTAAACCTATATAGTTGCCGCTATGGAATTTTTTTATACGAAGTTTCTCTTTTGCTGAATACAATTTATAGGGAGTAAAAATATTTCGATAGGTTCGTTTTTAAACTAGGTGAATATATAAAAAATAGGCAGAATGAACTAAAAGAGAGAAATTCAGGCGCGTAACTAGGATTGCCATTTGGTAGGGTCACAAAAAATTTGGGGGGGTCACAAAGTGTAAAAAATTGGTTTTTTGCGGCCTTCGACCTCAAATAACCTATTTTTTCAGCCATTTGGGGGGGTCACGGGCACCNCGGGCACCCCGCGACCCCCCCCCCCTAGTTACGCCCTTGGAGAAATTTGTATACATTAAATACGGGAAAGCAATATCAAATAGGTGGAGTCAAGATAAATAGGCAAGGCAAATTCATATTAAATAGACAAAAGTAGTATTTTATAGAGGCATAACAAATTTAAAGTAGGGCCCGAAAAACACAAGCCTTTAATTATTTGACAAGTTTTACCATGCCCTGCTTTAGTCTGAAGGCTGAACAGGCGGTTGGTAAATTCAAATTCAAATTGTATAATACCAAACCACAGTAACACACCTTTTTTAAATTGCTTCCTTTTCAAACATGTGATGTACAGAATTGGACAACACTTTTTACTCTTAAATATAGATGACGTACGAATTATCAATGATATAATGTTAAAAATATGTATCCCCTCGAAATTAGCTGAAAATCATATTGTATTATAATAGTTTAATTAATATGCCACTGCTTCAATAAAATTTTCAGACATAAATTGGGCGGTTTCACAAAGTCCATATGGTTGCATTTAATAGTGACAGAGAATTTCGCCCATCAATATCGTTTTTTAGACAAAATGTCTGCTCTGCTGTATTTTAAATGTTATTTGTTAAGACATATAGTTAGCGGTACACATTGGAGTGAAACAATAAACATACTCAATGGTTTCTTAGGAAATTTCGATATAATAATAGACGAATCTTTTAATTCAGTGGTAATTTATTAGAACATCGAGATACATATGGCATCGTAAATTAAATGATGGTATTTCTCAGTTTTCTGGTTGTGATAAATATTGGGGACTGTCTATGTAATTTCATGTTTGCTCTGAAAAATACGCAGGTTTCAAATGAATTGTTGATGACAGGATGTTTATAATTTCCTGGTCATTACTTGTGATGCTATAAAATCAAAATAGCAGTCTTGTCACTAACATTTTTTGTGTCAGCAACATTGTTAATACTATACTATACGCCTACCAAAACGACGGCGTCTCTAATTTTGGGTAATGTTTTAGTTGATTACATATATGTATATAACTGCATTATCCATTTTAGTTGTTCTGTTCCATCGCGTGAGTCAAACTTCGTTTCAATCGCAGAATACTGCAGTGATATAATTGCGACATTTTTATTCTATCGCTGCGTATTGTCAAAGTATGATAACTGACTCGCGTTTTGAAAAATGATTCCCAAAAGTACATTTCGTGTGTTGGACTACGTTTTATGGTTTGGTTGTCGATTCTACCTGCTTCCGTACGGGTGGAATTCTTCTGAACGTAAAACAACCCAACTGATAGGGCGCAAAAGAATTCGTTTTTATATCGTGCAATTTGTCAGCATATTTTTTCGAACATTGGAAATATTTTGCCTTGGTTTTTCTTTCATGTATCCACCCACAGGCATTGATATTTCACCAGCAGAGAGATCAATCCAAATTGCTTATTGTTCCACTTTCGCCATTGCTGCAGTTTGTCAGTTGAACACAATTTTCCACGAAACAGAAATTGCTGCTTTGATCAAATCTTTCTTTTTTCTGGATTCAACTATTGGTAAATGCAATTAGCTGTATGCTGAAGGACTCTCAATTTATCACGTGCGTAAATAAACCAATCAGATTTTAAACAAATGTAGTCTGGATCAATCTTATTAGTAAATTTATTTAATTTATGCACGTGATAAATTGAGAGTCCTAAAGCATCGAGCTGATTTTGAATTAATTAATTGATTACAATTTGTTTACAAACATTTAATACAAGTAGTCAGACTATGCTTACTATGTCCTTAAGAACTATTATTTCGTAGAAAAAGCTGATAAATATTAAAAATATTAACATTAATAATACATTTTAGGAAATGAAATTGGAATTTCAAAATCGGCGAAAGTGGTACTTGACATTGTGGCCGTTGGAATGTCACTGTCTATCGTGTCTTTTTCCATTTGTACTTTCTCGATGGCCATTATGTTTAAAGATGTGAACTTCGAAGAAATATTCTTCTTAACACATTTGGGAATGAGGCACCTCACCTCCGTTGCCACGATTTACAGATGTTGGGAGAGTTGTATTTTAGTTGTGACGTGGTTTAATGCTCTTTTTTATTCCTTGATTGCCTTTACCTTTGGGGTAACAATAATTTGTTGGTTGAAAGGGCTTTGGTGAGTAAAACGTTTACTAATTTTGTCAGTAACTTGTTTCGTTGTTATGCAATTGATCCTTTTCAAAAAGGCATTTGGGGCCACCAAAATTTGGGTGCATGCTTTAGTACATGTGTTATAAGTCTGTTTTTACGTCATTTCTTGTTCTATTTAAAAAAAGAAGCGGAAAAGATGTCTGTGTATGAGGATGAAAGTTGTAGATAGAACGTTTCTATTCGAATGAGTTACTCAGGGATGGAACTGGAAAAATTTCACGCGCGTGGCTTGTCTAGATTTCATTTCCACTTGCTCCGCCCCCTTCGTAGGCGGAGTAATCGGTTTCTCTATGAAGCCCCACTCTCTCATTAAATTTCCCTATTCCCCCCCCCCCCCTACTTTTCACCTGATTTCCAAATTTCTGGAGTGGAGCTAAATTTTTCGATTTCCGTAGAAAGCTGGGTTACAAGGTTTCCAAACACATTCCTTCCCTGTAAGTTACATAACACGTTTCTAGGTGACACAGTTTTGAAATAAACTTCATTCTCCCAAAGCAACTCTTTCACCTACTATAAAATTTCACCATATATACCAGCTCCGGAGCAGCCGATATTATCTAGTTTACTGTAATCTCTCTTATAATGGATGTTCACGATATTCACGAATCGGTATGCTTGGTGTTATTTTATAGTAGCTGAAAAAGTTGCTTTGGGATAACGATGTTTTTCTGAAAGCAACATCACCAAGATATGTGTTATAAATCATTCAAATGGAAAAAGATCTGCAACTTTATTCCTCACAAATAAATATCTTTTCCTCTTCGTTTTCGAAATAGAACGAAAATAACGTTAAAACTGACTTACAACACATGTACTAAATCTGACGGTCCCCAAATTCCTTCATGAAAAAGATCAATTAAAACTCACGCGAGGCAAAAAATGTTCATAATCAACGTTTAACAGTTTTCAGCTTCAGACAATCTCAAATAGTACGTCCAAATCATCCAGAGATGTAGGAATTAAATCTATCTTAAAAATATACAAAATTTTCGGAATACATTTCGCCATATTCAACATTGCCTTTTGTCGTCATCTACTTCCAGGTGTTCTGTCCACAATGACTGTTGTTGCAATCGTTAGTTTATTTGTTGCAATTAGAGTACATATCAACATTCTGTTGTCATTGTTATTTATTTATATCTTTTTGTTGATTCTGTTTATTATTTGGCTCGGTATGTGGATCGCAGCCAATATGACAAATAATTCCACGGAGCTACCTACAATTCCCATGAAGATGTCTTCATCATTATCTGAACTACAAGTCAGGGAATTGAAAGCTATTATTCCAATGTATCTTCGCATGAATGCTTTATTTGTGTGCCAAAGGGATTCCGTGTTAATATTTTATCGAATAATATTTGATAATGTCATTAATCTTCTTGTGTCGTTTTGAATTTTTTACAGGTATTTCAAAAATTAATTTGTGCATTGAAAATTATTTGGAATTGAAATTTAAAATAAAATTGTAGTGCACCAAAGCGTGGCTCATAAATTTATTTATTAGACAAATTCTACCATTCTCTGCTTTAGTCTGAAATCTCAACAGGCAGTTTGAAAATCAAAGTTCAAATTTTATTAAACTAAAACACAAGCACACACCCATTTATAAACGGCTTTTATTTAAATTATTCTATTTTATATTAGAGTTTAGACTATCCTTTGAAAAGTATTACCTTTAACTATTTAATTTCAGTTTACTTATTTATCTTGATTCCACTCATTGAATATTATTTTGCATAGTTAATTTAATTCATTTTACTCTGTTTTAATTCATGATGGCTATTTATTAATATTTTATCTCCTGAAGTATTGCAAATCCTTACAATGTTTTGATAGATTTGCATTTAAAATTGGGTGTTTGCATACTACATAAAAAAATGCATCATTTACTAAAATAGCGAAGTTTGTATAATCATTAACAGACATTAAACAATGCATTTCAATGTATCTTTAATTTTAGAACTTTGGTTTGATTGGCATTCTTCTTAATCTTTAAAGTTGTAATATTCAAAACATTACAGTAGATGTCGAATGGCAAATCTAGAAAAGGAAATTTTGCTGTTATGATTTTCGTCAACCATATTCGTCGTCAAGCACAAATGATTTGTTTGACATACTTTGTATATGACAATATGTCAATTTCAGGAAAAATTATTACTATGTCATCCTCTTTAATTTTTCTTTGAATATGAATGACACTTTAATAATTATTACAACGGACAAGATATATACTGCATTTTCGTTGTTATTTCAGAGAGAAAGAATTTCATTCATTTGAAATCACCGTCATAAAACATTTTGAGCTTGCCATTGGACACGGTAGATAAAAAATAATATAATATAGATGATAAAATATCAAACAAGTTAATAAAGGCTTAAAAGTAATTAATTAAACTTTGATGGTCTCTCTGTATCATCGAAATTAAGTAAAAGATTGAAGCAGACTTAGCAGGTGAACACATTGGAAATTTCAGTAACAATAAACAGACGAAAGTTTTAATTTACTGATAATTATATAGAATATCGAGATATAATACATCGCAATTTAAATGATTATACACTCCTTTTTTTGGTTGTGAAAGTAAATTGATAAAGAAAGGTTGCAGTATTTGTAATTTCCAGATCAGTAATTTTGATATTAGAAAAAATAAATAGCAGTCTTGTCACTAACATATTTTGTGTCAACTCAACACGAAGCAGCAATATTATATTACTATACACCTACCAACAACGACGTCTCTAATTTTTCGTAATTATGCCTTAGTTGAATATATTGATAACTACATTGTCTTATTTTCTTCACTTGTTCCACCATGCGAGTCATACTTCGTTTCAGCAACAGAACTCCAGGGTAACATAAATGCGACGCCTTTTTATTCGATCGCTGCGTATTGTCGAAGTACGATATCTGACTAACGTTTTATAAAATGATTCCCAAATGTGCATTTCGTGTGTTGGACTACGTTTTCTGGTTTGGTTGTCGCTTCTACTTGCTTCCCTACGAGTGGAATTCTTCAGACCGTACAGCAACCCCACTTAAAGGACGGAAAAGAATTCGTTTCCATATCGTGCAATTTGTAAGCATATTTTTTCGAACATTGGAAATCTTTTGCCTCGGTTTTTCTTTCATGTATCCACCGCCAAGCATTGAAATTTCACCAGCAGAGAGATCAATTCAAATTGCTTATTGTTCGACTTTCGCCATTGCTGCAGTTTGTCAGCTCAACACAATTTTCCATGAAAGAGAAATGGCTGCTTTGAACAACTCTTTCTTTTTCCTGGATTCAACTATTGGTAAAGCAATTATTAATTACATTTTGTTTGCAATCATTTATGCAAGTGACCAGAATATGCTTACATTGTTCTTAACAACCAAATTATTTTGTAGAAACAGCGGATAAATATTACATGCCATACTGGCGCTTTTATATCATCCCCACTTGGGGGCAGGCGCGTAGTCAGGATAATAAGTTGGGAGGTGCACAGCAGAAAAAAGATACATGTCGTCATTTTATTGTGAATTAAGGCTTCGGTTTTAGTGAATGGATGCGAGTTTAATGTATTTAAACAGGCGAGTAACTCGTATTACCATTTGTGGGGGTCACACGGTCATCTTACGCTTATAAATGCTCATTTCCTCACGTAGCGCGAAAAATTGGAGCAAAAATTGGGCTGGATATTGTAATCCTCCGTGGTGATTTAATATTAAATTTGTCACACACAATAAATCGCGAAACAAACTCCCTGGGGATTTAAAAGCGCCAGTATGTGTATGGTATATTCATATTAATATTAAAAATATACATTTCAGGAAATGAAATTCGAATTTCCAAATTGTCTCAAGTGATAATTGACATCGTGGCCGTGGTAATGTCCTTGTCTATCGTGTCCATTGCCATCTGTTGTTTTCCGCTAGTCATTATCGCGTATAAAGATGTCCACTTCGAAGAAATATTTTTCTTAACACGTTTGGGAATGAGACAGTTCACCTCCGTTGCCACAATTTACAGATGTTGGGAGAGTTGTCTTTTAGTTGTGACGTGGTTTAATGCTCTTTTTTATTCCTTGATTACGTTTATTTTTGGGGTAATATCAATTTGTTGGTTGAAAGGACTTTGGTGAGTAAAAGTTTATTGATTTTGTATACTAACGGTAATTTTTTTCATTTTTATGCTAATAAAACTCATACAGGGGAAAAACGTTTGATAATCATGATTTTTTCAGTTTTCAGCTTCAGACGGTTTCAAATAGTACGTCAAAATCATCCAGAGATGAAGGAATTAAATCTATCTTAAAAATATACAAAATTTTCGTAGTATTTTTTGCCGTATTCAACATTGCCTATTGTCGTCATCTTCTTCCCGGTGTTTTGTCCACAATGACTGTTGTTGCAATTTTCAGTTTATTTCTTGTAATTAGAGTACATAACAGCATTCTGATTTCATTAATATACATTTATATCCTTTTGTTGATTCTGTTTATTATTTGGTTCGGTATGTGGATCGCAGAAAATATAACAAAGAATTCCAGACAACTACCGTTAATCCCAATGAAAATATGTTCATCTCTGTCTAAACGACAAGTCAGGGAATTAAAAGCAATTATTCCCATTTATTTTCGTATGAATGATATATTTGTGTGTAAAAGGGATTCCGTTTTGATATTTTATCGAATAATATTTGATAATGTCATCAATCTTCTTGTGTCTTTTTGAAATTTTTCAGAGGTATTTCAAAAATTAATTTGTGTATTGAAAATAATTTGGAAATGAAATTGAAAATAAAATTGTAGTGCAGCTAAGCGTGGCTCATAAATTTATTTATTAGACAATTTCTACCATTCTCTTCTTTAGTCTGAAGACTGAACAGAAAAATTAATTGAAAATTAAAGTTCAAATTGTATATTACTAAACCACAGTTACACATCGCTTCTTAATTTACTCCTTTTTAAAACAGGTGATGGTTGGGCTGAATGAGACATAATATTTTTTAACTTTAAATATATGAAGTACGAAGTATCAAGAGGATATTATTGTTAAAATTATGTATCCCGTCGAAATTAGCTCAAAGTCATATTTTATTAGTTCGATTTGGTGGATAGGCCACTGCTTCAATCTTTGCGCTGACATAAATCGTGCACTTCCCTAAATACATATGCCACCATTCAATCGTGACAGAGAATACCGCCCATCAATTACAATTTTTCGACATTGTCAAAGCAAATTACTCTAATAACATAATAACAAGCAATAAATCCGTCACTGGATGAGTACCTATTACTTATAATTCAAAGTAGTAGTTTAATTATGTATTCTATACAATTTTAGCTTTGGAAAAGTTGTATATGTACCTGCGCAATATTCATTAATTTTCCAAACTACAGTTAGCTGGAAAGTATTAACCACAAAAAATTAATAAAAAATAAATAATGTTTTTCAACCAACAAATTTCTTAGCTGATTGAGGTAATAATGGTATTATATAACTAAGCAATTACCATCCAACGAGAGCTATAATTTTGTATTATCTCTCGAGAAGATCAACATTTGACTATACGTTTAAAAAATAAATGAATTCCATAAAACTACTTCAGGAAAGTTCATTTGAAATGAAAATAAACTTTTAGTTAATCGATCGATGGCAAGATTGTGGTTACCCATTTTATTTTATTGATTTTTTTACTTTGCGATTTAAATTGTTTCCATTCGGACAGCCATATCAGCTAATAAAATTTCCACAGGCTTCCTAACAAAATAATTTGAAAAATTGATTTAAGAAAAAAAAATATCAACATTTTAGTTAATATAACTAATACACAAGAAATTCAAACATTTATTTTGTTATTAGATGGATGGGATAACAGCATCAATGCTGTTATTTATTGTATCTGTAAGAAACCATTTTCAACATATAGAGATAAATTAAATACAGTTTTAAGGTTGTGAAATATAGTGGGAACTTTATTGTGTGTAGTTTTATATGTTTGCTATTAAAAAATTGAAGGTTTCAAATCATTTTATAATGACAGGTTGCAGTATTTGCAATTTCCTGATCTTTCATTGTGATATTAGACAATAAAAATAACAGTTCTGTCACTAACATTTTTTGTGTCAGCAACATACAAGGGCGTAACTGGAAATTTGAAATAGGGGCGCTTCACGTCGTCTGGGGACGGTTCATAGGCCAAAAAATGGCAAAATGTAGACTGTAAAAAGTTTTCTCAGATAACCCCTTTTTTGGAATCTAGGGGTAGGGGTGGGGCTAAAGTCCCGTGAGACCACACGAAGATACACCCTTGAGCAACAATATCATACGCATACCAGTGACCGTGCATCTAATTTTGCGTAATTATGCTTTAGTTAATTACATATAGTAATAACTACATTGCCTTTTTTCTGCACTTGCTCCGCAGTGTTAGACATACTCCGTTCAGTTGCAGCATATTTGGGTGACATAAATGCGACGAATTCTTATTCTATCGAAGCGTATTATCGAAGTACGATAGCTAACGTTTTGAAAAATGGTGTCCAAAATTGCATTTCGTGTGTTGGACTACGTTTTCTGGTTTGGTTGTCGCTTTTACCTGCTTCCCTACGAGTGGAATTCTTCAAAACGTAAAATAACCCAACTGAAAGGACGCAAAAGAATTCATTTCTATATCGTGCAATTTGTAAGCATGTTTTTTAGAACATTGGAAATCTTTTGCCTCGCTTTTTCTTTCATGTATCCAGAGTATCCACCCATAGGCATTGAAATTTCACCAGCAGAAAGATCAATACAAATTACTTTCTGTTCCACTTTCACCATCGCTGCAGTTTGTCAGTTCAACACAATTTTTCACGAAACGGAAATGGCTGCTTTGATCAACTCTTACTTGTTGCTGGATTCAACTCTTGGTAATAATGCAAATATTAAAAAAAAATTATTCGCAAATATTTAGTGCCATGAATAATATAAATATGTTAACAAAGTTCTTAAGAACTATTTCTGACAAATTTGCCTAGTTTGTTTTTAAGAACTCATTGGTTCAAAAAACTTATAAATATTAAATATGTCAATTTTAAAATTAAAAATATGCATTTCAGGAAATGAAATTCGAATTTCCAAATCGTCACAAGTGTTAATTGACATCGTGGCTGTCATAATGTCATGGTCTATCGTGTCTATTGCCATCTGTTGTTTTCCCCTGGTCATTTTCGTGTTTAAAGATGTGAACTTCGAAGAAATATTCTTCTTAACACATTTAGGAATGAGGCACTTCACCTCCGTTGCCACAATTTACAGATGTTGGGACAGTTGTTTCTTCCTTGTGACTTGGTTTAATGCTCTTTTTTATTCCTTGGTAAACTTTATCGTTACGGTAACATTCATTGGTTGGTTGAAAGAACTGTGGTGAGTAAATTTTGTATTTATTTTGTATACTTGATAATGTATTTTTATGCTCATTTTTATGTTTATCAAAACTCATATAAGGCCTACCCAAGTTTTGATAATCATGATTTTTTTCAGTTTTCAGCTTCAGACGATCTCAAATAGTTCGTCAAAATCATCCAGAGATGCAGGAATTAAATCTACTTTAAAAACATACAGAAATATAGGAGTATTGTATTCTATATTCAACATTGCCTATTGTCGTCATCTTCTTCCCGGTGTCCTGTTCACAATGACTGTTGTTGCCATCGTCAGTTTTTTTCTTGTAATTAGAGTACATAGCAGCATTCTGATTTCATTAATATTTATTTATGTCTTTTTGTTGATTCTGTTCATCATTTGGTTCGGTATGTGGCTTGCTGCAAATGTAACAAATAATTCCAGACAATTACCGTTAATTCCAATGAAAATATGTTCATCTCTGTCCAAAGGGCAAGTCAGGGAATTAAAAGCTACGATTCCAATTTATTTTCGAATGAATGATATATTTGTGTGTAAAAGGGATTCAGTTTTGATATTTTATCGAATAATATTTGATAATATCATTAATCTTCTTGTGTCGTTTTGAAATTTTTCTGATGTATATCAAAAATGTGTGTAAAATGATTTGGAAATGAAATTGAAAATAAAATTGTAGTGCAGCAAGGCGTGGTTCATCTACAGAGAGGCTAAAATATAATGATCTAATGACTCACATGTATTACTGCAATTTCTGGTTTTCTTAGTAATTGAGTAGGGTTATGCAATATGTCACTATGGTTTTTTAACTTTAATTTAAACTAACAAGTTTACTAACAACCTTTGAATAAACATTTTAA
>JABASD010005321.1:0-12721 GCA_019776165.1 Pogonognathellus flavescens | reverse complement strand
GCCAGTGTAACTGTACATCTTTCATTTTTAAATTTCATCTCGATGATACAGTATTACAGTTTGAATATGAAATGATATCGGTTTAAACTGTCAATCTTTGCACAAACCCATTAAAAAATTAGTGTATTACAAGTTTATGTAAGTAACGTAAACGACATTTTTTGGTAATAAAGAGAATTATAAATCAAGATGACTGATATTTACAACTAATTCAAGTTAACGGTAGTGTTTTCATGTCATCAACATCTGCAGCGGGCTTTCATTCATCAATAATACACGATTGTTTTTGTGTTCTTAGGAATGAAATGAATACATTGCTTTCCTTGAAACTAACAACAGTGTCCCCGTGAACAACATAAAAGAGGGCGAAATATGCTTATCCGCTCCAGTACTACTTGAAGGACAAGTTCCATCCGTGTAACCGGGTCCATGCGTGCAGTGACATTGTGGAGGACCAGGTTTGGGTCTATCATCACCAGACCTACCATGATCATAGACGGCATGATGATCCTCGTAGATGTGACGAGGATGCGGATGATGTACTTCCATTACAGGGTGATGATGGTAGCCACAGCCCAAACAAACATGTGCATTTTGCGTGACACAATTAGCATAGTCCGTACAATCTTCACCTTTTGTACAGGCACTGCCAGGCTTCAGTTTGCACAATTTTTTTGCAGGACTCCACACAGAACTCTTGTCGCAATCGCATTGACTGTGTTCACTTTGACACACAAGTGGAGCTGTACAATTCGAGGGTTTTAACGGATCTGTTCGTAAACAAATTATAATTTTATGATTATGTTGTGGGAAGTGGGCCTTATGACGAAATAATTTCATATCTGCCATTTGAAGCTAATTGTAAAGTACTGGGCATCATGGTTTAGTGATGTGACTATGTGACATATACATTTACATTCTGACGAATGTCATCATCATCTTTACTTTTCTATATGAAAATATTTACCGCAGTTGCTTTTATATTCTCCGCCATTATATTTCATGGGAACTGGGGTGGTGTTGTCAGTAAGGTTCGTTTGTCCGGAAACTTCAGGAACAGACAAATCCGTGATGACGATTATTGCAAACAACAGTTTAACTATGAATAACTTCATAGCAGCAGAGGAATGACAAGACATTTTTAACTCGAAAACGAGTAATTGTCACACAATTAATACTGTCCTGAAGAACTATAGAATTATAAGAACTGTCTATTCCGAATAATATGATTTCCGAAGCGCATTGGTGAAAATTAATACAATTTAACATACTGACTGCGCTTATCGTTAATGGTAACTGGCAGTTCAAGGGCATAGGGTAAAAGAAAATGCTCAACCCCCGTATTTTGTGCAGAGAAATAAGCAAGTGGTGTATTTTTGCAATAGTACATTTTCCTATACGTGTAAAAAATATGAAGTATACCTACGTTACAATGATTAGAGCTGCATAAAACATATGTATTATGTACCTACATAAAATATTACACAATACACATCTCTATATGTTTTTAGTCTACTAGCAATAAAATTGAGAGCCAAGTAAGCAGATCATAATAATAACTTTCATGCTTTATCATGATCACTATTTTATCGATAGTATCTACAGTATCTTCTGCCAGAGTATAAAGAGAGATTGTTGGCATTATTTGAGTCAGTAGGGTACAAATAGGTATAGTAATTAGCATAGCTTATGTGTGCACTTACAGCAATATTGACATGCCCACTTGCATACATGCAATTAGTTTTCGTACTCGTTATTATAGCTTATAAGTTGGATTAATTCGTAAACTAAGCTAGGAGTTACACTATACGTACGTGATGTAAAATTATAATACAATCTGATTTGGATTACTCCTTGCTAGAAAGAAAGATCATCTTGACCATTTAGCAACACGTATAGCATCTAGTCTTTGAGTTATAAATTGTGCATTGCATTCTTTGCAATGTAAATAGCTTGCAGATTTGCTATTTAATAAGTATAGCATTCCTAAGTAAGGTTGTCAATTGGCATGTGGTTCTTCTCGGGATTACTGTTCTTTACAGATAAGGGATCTCATATAAAATGAGAGTGGATGATAGCACTGAACTACTAATTTTGCCCAACTTTCTGTTGTATATATGTAAGTATATGTATAATAATATGCTACACGCTCATAACCTGACAATGAAACGGTTATATACTGAGTTTGAGAGTACAGTGCAACTGTTGTTTAATCCTTGTAGGATTATGGTATTACTAACTTGCAACTCGTGTCATCGTCTTCATGCCAAAAGCATGAATCACCTGTTATCACCCTTACCTTCTATACATAGCTTCAATAAAAATTAATAAGGGGGTATATAAAATTTTGCCAATGTAAAATTTAAAAATTAGTGATGAAAGCAAGAGATAGTAGAAAGATGGAATTCGAGTATCAATTTGGGAATGAATTAATGTCGGTGTTTGTCAATACTCCATACGGATAAACTGATATCATTTTATTGTATCAACATCAAGTATTAAATTATTATAATTGATGAAGTTCATACAGGTTGGGTATAATAAAATACTTGTACATGTACGTAAGTGTAAGTACTAAACAAACTGCTCATTTTTACATGCAACTTTACATTATACCAAAGCATTTTTATTACTGTTACTGAATTCTATAAGAATGAAAATTTCTATGCATGAGCAAAATATATAGTTTAATGTGTTATAAAGCACTTGCTATCGCTCTGATTTCCCAACTTTAGAGAATGAGTGAGCATTGCATTGTAGCATACTCAATTTGCAGTCTCAGCCTTCACGTTCACATTAAAAATGTTCGCATCTCAATACAAAGTGGAAGGTGACTGGAAAAATTTTCGGTTCAAGAAAATCCGTCCGGGAGATTTCCCGAGAGTGATGGATCACTTAAGAAATAATTTTTACAGTAAAGAACCGTTGCATAAAGCTGCTTGCTACGAAGATTGCAGTGAGGAAGATTGGTTATTGGAAAATCTGTTACTACTTGAAGCTATCGAACAGAAATTCAGTTTTTATGTAATTGAAGTGGAAACGAATCAAGTAAATTCATAAAAGAATTTCCTGAACAAAACAATTAGCACTAACACTACATTTGACTTTCAGGTCATGTATTTCACAAGACAACATTCCGCATCTGTTCTGTATATTCGTTTCCCCCATGCAAGTAAAAGGGTTAAACTAATTTCGTTTTTATTGATTAATATTTGTAGATCGCTGCAGTTAGGATTGGTACAATACATCGACGAGGCCGGAAGTCTTTGGGCTCAAACCTACAGTCCGTGCCCTTGCGAAAAATATTTCCCCTTTGCGATAAACTGCGAAGCGAAAGTCATATATATGAACAATTCAAAGTGGATTCTTACGTGGACTTTTTCATCACCTCGGTTGGAAAAGAATTTCTCGGAGAAGGCATTGCCTTTGAAATGTACAAAAGATCCATAGAAATGGTACGAGCAAATGGATTTTCTCTTATTTCCGGATGCTATTCGAATCCATATCTGCGGAAAATTGCGTCTAGACTCTCCTTTCAAGAGTTGTGCCGTCAGTGTATAGCAGACTACAAAGATTCTAATGGAAATAGCGTGTTTTCGGCTGCTGAAAGTGAGGATTTTATTTCAGTCATGGTACTAAAGTTGAAATGAACAGAGAGAGTATAATAAATCAATTTATAATGTACGTCCATATAGGCATGGTTTAGGTAGAAGTAAAAGGTATATAATATTATTACTGTACCAGGTTTCGTGAAAGTCTTTTATGTAATGTGAACTTGGTTGCTATTTTATATAAGACCTTCATTTCACTTTCTTTGTACTTATTTTGCTGTATAAGTGTCAGATTTTCCCTATGGCTGTTTTATACCCAAAGTGAAAACTTACTAGATGTAAACCAAACCAAAGCACAGTCCACAAAGACAAAGAGTACAGTATATACAAGTACTACAGTTAATACAGAAAACCCTTGTGAATGTACATAGCTATAGCTGCATATATTATAGAAAGGTTTACTCATGCTTGTATACCTATGCATATCTATTATCTGCACACGAAGCCCAGAAGAATAAGCTATATACCTTCACAATTATGAAAGAACGATTTGTGATAGTGTTATGCTAGGGCAGGTAATGTATCACCAAGTATTACGCAGAATGATTTAGACAAAGACACACTTATAGTAAACATCAACCGTACTTTGGGCTATTCGCGAAAAATATACTTCATGTTAATACTTACAGTCTATTTATGTAAAGGAACCATGCATGCCTGAATAAACTGCTTAATTCAATACCAAACTGTTTGCAATTACTTATTAAGTAGCGCAAGCTAATTTATAACATTTATTACAGCTTTGAATGGTTTATTATTGGATGCAAATTAAATTAATATAATATAATCTCATTTGCTACGTTTCAATCACTGCTTTACTTTTCGATGCGCTATACAGCCACAAACTTTATTGAAAGGTTTGTCTGCTTTTCTAATGGTTACCTTGGTTTACTTTACTCAAGCACAAGCCTGTTACACAGTAGTATAAGTAAATTGTACTAGAAATATAAGTTTTTATTAAATGTGCAATTGGAATTGTGTACTTCAAGATTACATGAATTTCAGGTGGTTAGACTACTTTTACTTTGAAAGAGTGACTTACAATTAGTATGACTGGGAAAAGGTTCCTTTCGTTAATCACGCTTTTAGTTGGATTGGCAATCAAGTTGTCGGATTGTCAAACGGAGGAAAGCACAACCGTTTCTGAAGCCAATAAGGAATGGAGTACAGTGTCACCAAAGAAGTTTCAAGAAGGTTACGTTTTGGATGAACCTGAAGGAAACGCGTGTGTCAAATGGGCATTTCATAATACTAACGGGTCAACAGAGTCAGAACAAGCGATTCAAGAATTCAGGTTAAAATGGGAGATACAGCAACCAAAAGGCTTTCATGAGAAATGTGGTACAATCAACCTCGTAGCAATATCAACTCTTTTTTAGAACGAATAATAAAGCACATTAAGCTTACTTAATTTAAATGAGAAATCAGATTAAATCTGATTTATAAATCTATTGATAAGTTTGGCTTTCAAGTTAATTAAGGTTACAATCTTCCTCTTTATGTAGCATTAACAAATGTTTACATTTTCAGAACATTTTTCATGTTATTTTATGCTTTATATTGCCTGTAGATGAGTCTGCGAAAATAAGCGAGTGTTCTTATCCACTAAGATGTGTCAACGGGCAATGCAAATGTACTCATATCTGGGACGAAAAGAGAAAATTATGTGTTCTTCCGGCAAACTGGATTCCTCCACAAGGTAATCCTGGATGTACAGAAGATAATGACTGTGTAGATTTGGCTGAGTGTTTTTTCCAAGCTCCCTGTCATTGTACACCAAGTTGCGAAATCGTTTATGGTATTTGTCTGTGCAAAAGTCCTGTTCCACCCCGAGGGTATAGGGATGGAGACTGTATCAGTTATAAGGTAACTAAGAATCGTCCCAAAGAAAGATGAGAAACTGTCGTAATGTTCAAGTCGTCAATTACCTAATGTAGGTAATATTTTTTGTTAAAGCTAAGTGAGAAATCTCTTTAAAGTAATTTCTTATAAAGAAGAAAGGCTAAGATGTGACTGTGATGTATTTTGATGTCTACATACTATACATAAGAACTTTTGCCATGCCTATGTAAATATAGTTTACAATGAAACGTTAGGGTTCTTCACATGTAAGTACAGTGTAAAGGGACTATCATCAGTAAGATATAGTTTCTTACATTGTGTAGTAATAATTGGTAGGTTGGTAAAGAGCAAACATTTAAGTAGCCATACAAAATGTCATTTCTATTTCCTTCGACTGTGTAATGAAGGTGAAAAAAATTCTTCAAATGTAAGTGTTCAATGATGTCATCTGCTAAATATAGACTATAGACAAGAGACAAAGAAAAGAATTTTTGCGCATGCACTGCACACATTTAATTTGTAATCTACTTACTACATAAAACACGATATTATGAGAACTTTACAATTACTGTTCTTTATGTTGCGACTTGAGACAATTTTACGAGAAAATACTCAGCTACATTACCAATTAATATAAACAATGGTAAAAGCATACAAAGCTTGTAATTTTTCCTCAATTCTTTCTTCTCAAATTGAATGCATTTAAAAATATGAGTGCTGGGAGTGCATAATTAATATATAATATTACCATACTACATACTATATAACTGGTACGAATAGACAAATAATGCTTTATTGCAAACGATAGGAGAGTTCATTATATAGGATGTATACATATAATAATTTGTTATACATAAATAATTGACTTTAATCCATCATTAACCAAATTACTATCCTGAGGTACTGAATGATAGTCATATATTAAAGTCGCATCTCAACGATTGAACTGAAATGGACAATAAAACTTTTGTGAGAGTTTCTATTTTCTATGTACTCAACTGAACTATAATGGGCCTTCTTTAATGAAGTATTCTCTACTCCCTATATAGCGAACAATACAGAATTATGCCACGTGCATAATATGCAATATGTAATGCGTAGAAGGCCCCTATATTACACATAGAGATGAACATTTCATGTGTCTAAATGTGAAATGACTTTATAGGTGCGTTAAATACATTAAGCACACTACACCTCATATAAAATATATGCGAACTTGCTTTGCTATCTTTTTGCAATTGCATTTGCTTATACAGCCTCAGCTTTTGCATCTCTTATAAATAAATCTATTATGTTAAGCACCTTTATTATCTGATGTGTATAATTCAGACAGAAGTATAACAACATATACATAGATCTAAAACACATGAAGCAAAATAATGTGTTTATTTATTTGTTAATGTAGTAGTTGCCTATATCGTTTTTATTTAAGGTGAATGTTGCTTTGGCGTAAGTGCAGTTAGTGCAGTATGTTACTAATGTAAATGAAATTGCATGCGTAGTTTGTGTAGGAAAGGAAAGTAGGCTAAAGTTAAAGAACTTGTTTGTGGATGTAGTTTGAGAAGAGATTCTTGTGGCGAATGAGAGCCGTATGAAGAAATATGTAAATAAACGAGCCAACATTCAACGGGTGGTTCCATGGTGTAATGGTTAGCACTCTGGACTTTGAATCCAGCGATCCGAGTTCAAATCTCGGTGGAACCTACTTCAATTTTGCACTTTTTTACACATTCTTCTACTCTACTCACTCTCTTCACGTGTAAACTGTTGCATATAATTTACTTACTTGCTTACATAATTTTATATCGCACTACTTATGTAGTTGGTAGTTATAAATGATTTGTAACTAAATGGTAACTTTAATCCTTTTTCCACTTTTTTACTTATTCTTCTACTCTACTCATTCTCTACTGTGTATTATTCTCTTCACGTGTAAACTGTTGCATATAATTACTTACTTGCTCACATAATTTTATATCGCACTACTTAGTAGGTAGGTATATAGTGTATAGTTATAAATGAGTTTGTAACTAAATGGTAACTTTAATCCTTTCTGCACTTTTCGGTGTGTTTGCAATCTGCAACCGATACGTATGAAATCTCAGAAATATATGTGATGGTTCCATATTCCATTCCGTATGCACAAACAGTTTGATGTACATTTGAATGACTCAATAACTGAGATTGAGTTTTTGCATGGGAACGTCAACATAATTATTATGCTTTTTTATGCTTCTGGTTACAATTATTTCAAATGATACGTGATACACATAAAGGCAGAAGCCTAGCCTAGCAGTAGTTGACGAAGAACCTATTTATTTCTGTGTAATTAAAAAGTTTGCATTTGCATGTGAACTCTGCATGAGCATTTCATTTGCGTAGTTTATTTGTATAGTGATTCGGTCCTTATAACCCGAACAAAATATGGGCATGAAAATGTTCTAAGTATTTTTAGCATATTTTGAGTATAGGTTGTATTGTATACTCATTTAGACAATTTAGAGGCATTTTTATGTTGCAGTAATTAATTTTTAGAACAAAAATGAATAACGGACGATCCTAAAGATAAGTCCGTCAGGTTGAGCTTTATGAAAATAAACAGGGAGTGAGCTTTAACTTTTAGCTAACATTTCCAAATAATAGTCGTTTAACAAAGTAATTGTAAAACAAACTACTGTTATACTTACATATTGCATTACTGTACGTAACAGTATGAATATTTTGAACTGTGAACGAGTGAGTGACAAATAAATTAATATCTCAATATGCATAAAATCCAAGCAGAACTAATTACGCAAAGTGGTTCATATAGATCAAACCTTAATGTAAATGTTAAATCGTAGAAAATGTACAATTTTATTTATCCAGTTATTAATGAATGACAGTGTATTTTGAATAAGCAGATTAAACCAATTACTTTGTTGATTGTCGTACTTGTGACCGAAATAACAGTTTAAGTAAAACAAAGCGTTTTCATGTCATCAGCTAGCTCATTAACTTTCATCAATACGAAATTGTTTTTGTGTTGTTAACAATGGAATGAGCATAAGATTTTTCTTGAAACCAGCAGCAGCGTCCCCATGAACAACATGAAAGACGGCAAAATATGCCTACCCATTACAGCACCACTTGGAGGACAAGTTCCATCGATATAACCGGGTGCATGCTGGCAGTGACATACAGGAGGACCAGGTTTGGGTCTATTACCAGAATTACCACCACCACCATTAGAACCATAATAAGGATAATGATGTGGATAGTAAGGACGGTGATAGTAGTAAGGACGTGGATAGTAGTAAGGACGACATCTCAAACAATAGTAAGCACTTTGCTCGACACAAACGGCATAGTCCGTACAATTGTCAGAGTGTGTACAGACCTTGCCTGTCTTCAGTTTGCAATTCCTAGTAGGACTCCACACATAATCCGGATCTGTGCAAACAAATTATTGAAATTAATATGATTGTCATAATCTCATAATATGAAGTTAGAATTTTTACGAAATAATTTCGTGTCTGCCATAATAAATACGAAGCTATAAGTGTGTAGAAGTGGAATTACCAGAAATCTAATTTGGACCAATACTTATTTTTAGTACTTAACTAATGTGCTATGTACAATGTGCATATTAATTTTATTTCCTGCAGCGGATGTGGTTTAATGATATTCCATTGTTACGATTGCATTGCATGTACGATGAATGTTACCATCATTGTTATTCCTGTTCTAATATGAAAATAAGTATTTACCGCAGTTGCTTTTATTTGTTGTAGTGGTCACAACGGGAGCTGAGGTGACATTAGAGTTCGTCGGTTGCCCGGAAGCTTCAGGAACAGATAGATACATGATAACAATTGTCGCAAACATAATTTTAACTATGAAGAACTTCATAGCAGCAGTAAAGCAATGGCAAGACATTTTTTATTCGAAACCCAATTGGTAAGGTATGAAATAATGGTAAATTGTCCTGTGGAGCTCGAAAATGTTCGATATTGAATTACAACAAATTGAATCAGTATAATATCGTTCATGGTAACTGGGGCAGTTCAAGTGCAGCATGAAAAATTGTTGTCTCATTTTGTGCTGACAAGAGAGAGAAACGTTTATTCAAAAGAACTGATGCTATCATAACAATTTTTAGAAAAAAAATATTTCTACATTACATGTTATTTTATTAAACTGAGTTATAGAAAAAACTATATACACAATACATAGTACATTACACAAAATGCAGACGTACTCTTGCAACACCAAACTCTGCAAAATGACTAGCAAAAATGAATGTGAACTACTTACTTATATACCTACATACTGTAAACGATTCATATACACTTTTAAGACATATTTACATATTATATCTTTAACTTTATGAGAAAATTTGTAATTTTATTAGCAACAGTTGTGTATTGCAATTTAGAATCTTATATTTGCGACATAAATGGATGCTTTTAACAAAGTTACAGTAACAATTATTATGGTCATCCATATTTCATTCGTACATGTAGAAATGGACATATATTTTATGACAGCCGCATATTCAACTAAAGAAATTTTTGCTATACACTATGCGCTTTTACACAAAGTATACAAAAGAGTGGCAAGCAATAAAGCTGTGGTAGCGAAAATCGGGGAGGCTCCGTATCTACCAATCACTCTGCACTCCTTGCAATTCTTTGTCCGGACCGGATATATGCAGCACAAGATAGTTTTGAAGCACATGCAAACTTAAATGGGATATAACCCTCTATCTCAGGGGGCAAATTAGCTATACACAAAGAACCTTCATTTCCAACGCACTTCTCCTTTGCCCACGTAGTGTTAAGAGCAAATTCGGTTGTAAAATCAGGGGAAGTTCTATAGGTCGGCCAATTACCATTCGGAATAATTGCATAAGTTCATCGTGATTCATGACAGGACAAGTACATTTTTGTTCGAGGCACAATAACAAATTGTCAGCATCGCATACAGATACAACATCTACGGCCCCCACGCACACATCATCATCTGGTTACGCATTTGCTGCCTTCGATAATAACAGGATTTTTGTTCACAGCCGCTATTGCATTTTTAAGATTAGGTTTGCCTTCTTTGTTTGTGTACTCATACAAATCCTTGCTGTACGATCCAATTGAACCCAACAAAATTACGAAGGCATAAAGCAATACCTTTAAGCAATTCATCTTGAATCCACACTAATTAAAATAGAGGGTTGCTTTTCGATTTCCCCTGTTGAATGAATATGTTAATATTATGTTAAGGATTACCAAAAATTCATTAGATATAAGTGCTTAACTAACATTGATTTTAAATGTTTGCATACTTGTACGTATAGTCGTATGTATAGAAAAATGAAATAAATACGCGTTTAGTTTATACCTATGCAATTATATTGAGCAATATGTAGCGTGATGAAACCATGAAACCTAATGAATTTCGTGCTTATGAACTGCACATCTTCAGTATTGCGTTTTGAGCTATATGTAGCAATTAGAGTGAGAATGAGAATGAGCTGTATTGCGCATTTACTGTGATGAAAACTTACCATACTGCGCGGTACTATAATGTACGGTACTGTAGCGCGGTACTGTAATGCACGGTACTGTAACGCGGTACTGTAATGTACACGGTACCACAAAGAACATAATAATAGTTTCTCTTATTGTATGTTTATTTGAATAATAAATTTATTTTGCACATAAATACCTTTGAAATGCATTGTCGAGTAAGTTGAATTAACATGACATCATAATTAGTTTTTACTTATTGTAAGTAGACCTACAAATTCCTAGATATGAGTTAGTAATTGATTTTTACATATAACCACGGTTTACGTATGGCTCAAAAAGCACAAATGTAATTCAATCAGTTTATTTAGCGTCATCGCTTGCTAAGAAGACTTCTTAACACCTTTTATATTTACATAATGTGGTTTCCATTTATGAGTAGACTTCATCATAACAAAATTCGGCCCATGATATGTTTAGAATTTCGATTAAATTAAGTAATCTCTAGGCGGCTGTTGTGTTACATTAACTCTTTCGTCCGGCAGTGTGGGATTAATTAATGTAATTGTTAGCACCATTTTTCATGTCACAAAGAGGAATTACAACGTTAGACGAGAGACTAACGATCAATTTATTAATTGATAATTCATTCATACAAAATATTCTGCACCTAGAATTAAAAATTGTACAAACAATCAATGCAAGTGCGGATCTTCTAGAAACAAGGTGGAAAAGTGAAAATATTGAGAAGACATTACAGACATTCTGTTCTAGTATTCCTAGCAAAAAAATCCATAAGAGTAGATGTTCCCCTCTACTAGTATATCTGTAGGTAATCTGTAGGTACACTTACTGAAACACATTTGGTAACAACATTAAATGTGTCATCCCGTTTTAAATGATTCCGAAACACCCAGCTAGACCTAAACATGAACTTAAGTAGAGGTAGCCTGTACAGGAACAAGTGTTGAAATTTTCCAAGATGAAAATTTGCTATAGGAAAAAAACTCGTCGCATTAGTTTATGTGAAACTTAATATGAAATCAATAGAGAAAATGCATAGATTTGACATACCCTGGACATAGCAAACAGTATGAAAACGGCTTTCATGTTCGGACTTAGATCTTCTTTGACAAACACAACCTTGAAAAATGCAGTAGAACAGCCATGAGTCTCCACACATAATTTTGCGACCACTTGGTCCTGCAAAAGTATCTGTCAGTGTGAAAGTAGAAGTTTATTAAATTGGCAGTATACTTACAATGTAGAGGAGGAAATTATATAAAGAAGTATAACGATTTTACAACTTAATACCCTAATTTCCGGGGGATATTGAATAATTTCCACAATAAAGTTCAAATCTTCTTCTGTATTGAGATTATATTTGATATCATAGCCCCTCAAATATAAATTTGCCTTTTTAGACGGCTGTCTCGTCACTGAGCACACTTGCCTCTTACAAGGAATGGAAATTTGGGCTTCTCGTGTCTGTCAGAATTTACAGTTCATGCAGTTTATTAAGAGTTGGTAAAATACATAAACAATGACATTGGACATGCAATATTAACTCTAGTATACACCCTTCGCGGTGTAGTGTACTATACATAACTCTGATTTAAGTATTGAAATTTAAACCACAAAATGTAATACCTTGAACAATCCGCAGCAATAAATTGCATTTGTTGTCAGCTCCAGAATGGGATTTGCCGTAAGATCCAATAGAGCCAAAGACCGGGCAGAGCGAAAACAGCCATTGCCGCAAGG